>CM021105.1:207103231-207255171 GCA_007115665.2 Sequoiadendron giganteum
TGTTGTTTTCTCTTTTCCTCTTCTATTTCTTTCCAACTAGACTTCTATCCACCATATGCTAGCATGTCCTTTCAATTTGGCCTTTACAAATTTGACCCTATTTGGGTCTTCTATTTCGTCATACTCAAAATAATCTTCCATGTCATTGATCCAATCAATCAGCTCCTCTGGATTCAAGTTTACAGAAAAATTATAAACTTCTATCTTCAGCCTCTTTCCAATCTTGGAAATGTCCCTAATTAGTTTGACTTCCCTAGGATCCATTACATCATGTGCTTCCTCTTCGAATGGCTCCTCATCTTCAGCCTCATCCTCACTTTCATATATTCTTCTAACATTAGCTCCTCTACGTAGCTCCTCCTGCAATGCTTGAACTTGTCTCTAGAGGGCTCTAAAACCCTCTTATGTTACCCCAACATTTCTTCCACCATGGTTTCTTCGTGGAGGAATATTTTCTCACAAACCCACAACCACAAGGCCTAGTGTAAACTACCTCACATTCGATGATCTATCTACACACTCAAGAAATCATGCTCTGATACAACTTGATGAGGGCTACACCACCCAAACCACGCAAAACACAACAATAGATACCAACATAGAAGATGACAGACAAAAAATAACCCACTTTCAATTATTTTCAAAAAAATAAAATTACAGATTCAAAACTTAAATGCTACAACCTCATAGGCTTGATTCATTACAACAAAATCAACTCTGAAAGAAAAACTATTATTTGGAGCCACAATCTGCACTAATGGAACCACCTTCTACAACCCCTAATTAACCCTTTTATTTTACCCAATAACTGCCCTACAATGTTCTAGAAAGTGCAGATTTCCCTCTTGTTTTGGCATGAAAAGTCTTGTCGTTTGATTTCTGGGCTAGGAAGAAATTTTAATGAAATTCACTTTTTAGAGGACCAACTTCGTGGGGCCATAAGTTTTGATCTGGGTGTCTGGTTTTCTCTTATTGCATATTTTTGGAAAGCTCTCAAAGAGATCTACAACATGTGAACCCATTGTAGGTCAATTCAGTCACTTTTCAAGCTATTTCGAGGCCTCTAAAGTTTTATATTTGAATTTGAAGATGCATTGGAGAAATTTTTCGGGATAGAAAATTTAATTTATCCCAAACCACTCAGGGTATTGAGGTGATTCTTTCACAATCGGAAATGTTTTTCAGCTCTTCTCCTTTGGGTAAATTTTCAAGTCCATATAAGCCTGTTTACGCTGACTTACTAAAAATAGTAAATGCATGAGTTTTTCTATTTTTGATGCCTGGCTTCCATACACCCCTTAAGTTCCATCATGGGACTCAAAAAAGCAAAGGAAAATATAGGAAAGAAAATTGTTTGGGTGATGCAAGATTTCCCTACACCGCTAGATGCTCTTGCATCAAAGTAAATGGGAGAGAAAAGTAGTATACTAGTGTTTCCTAGAGTGAAGTATGTAGGTGTTTCCTTTTTCCATTGATTTCAAAGCGGGAGAGAAAAGTCTAAAAAACATGGGGATGGAAAATTCTAAAACATAAGGAGAGAATGAAGCCTGAAGAAGAAAGGGGATAAAAGAAAGAAGTCTAAAATACAAGAAATATCTTGGTAAGGGGGACTGCTACTTGATGATTGATTGCTTTTATTGTTGATGGTTTTTTTGAGTTGATGTTACCATCACCGACAAAGGGAGATATTGTTGGAGATTGTTGCAATGTTGTCATTAATGTCAATAGGGATATAGTTGCACTATGTTGTCACTAGTGTTTTCATTGATGCAAAAATATGCCAACCTCTAGTGTGTTGTTGATAAGGTGTTGTAAATGGGGAGATTGTTTGTGTTGCGGATGGGGATATTTTTATAATCTCTAGTGTGGTATTTATGAGAAAATGTGTGTGATGTTGTTGATGCAGTTGGTTTACTTGGTTTCCAATTTCTTTTGAGAAAATTTTATAGAGAGTACAATGGTAGAGCTATATTCTACATTATGCTCCACATTTATTCATGATTGAAGATGTGCTTGTGTGGTCTGGATGAGATGATTAGAGGTGTTCAAAGGTGCTATATCCAAAGTTTCAAGTTTTGGATTGTGCGGTAGTGGAAGTTGTGTTTGATAGTGTGTTGCCTATGAAGAAGGTTGTCTAGGAGAAATGAAATTGCTCCACATTTCTCTGCATTAAGGTTTCTTGTCTTTTTTATTTGGGAATCTTATTATATTGTTTGTATCTATCTTCCCTTGGAGTTTTGTGTGTTTAGGTGTTCTGCAAGGTTGTTTAATGAGTTATATGTCTATGGTAGGGTGTTTGGTTGCATGGGATGATAATATTAGTTGGAGGTGGTTGCGGCACTATTTTTGAATATTCTGATGATGTTGGAATATTTTGGGATGTTGTGTGATGTTGACTCATGGTTTGCAGGATGTTTCCAAGCCTGGTGAAGAGTGAATTGATCATTTGATAGTGTTAATATAGGTTTGGATGACTTGGCATGTTAGTGTTACTTTCATAGGTGCTTCATGGTTTGTGGAAATATGGTGAAGTGTGTCAGTATAGATTTGGGTCATGGTTAACCCTTGGTGTGGTCTTCCTTCACTTCTTTCCATCACAAAAGTGTTTGGTGTTGACCTATTTTTTGGGTGCAAATTTGAGGTGCATATGTTTCATTAAGGCAAACATAAACAATATTGTTATATCATAAATTTAAATTGTTGGAGATGTAGTAGATTTTTAGTGAGATGTGAATGTGATCAAGTGTGGTGATCTGAGTGTAAGCTTAAATTCCCAAGGCTATCAGATGTAGTGAGTAGAAGGTGTACATTTTAGTGTACTTGAAGTTGTTGGAGGTAATGACTCAAAGGTTGGGGATGGTGTAGAGTTGTTCTGGTGGATCTTCCTATTACTTTGAGGTAGTGAACCTCCTTGTAATAGTCCTCTTCTATTTTGTTCTATTCTGGATAGTGGGTCCTTTGGGTAGTCAGCCCTTGGTGGTGGGCCATTCGTTTTTTCTGGGTAGTGAGCCCTTCCAGCATTGAGCCTATTGTATTTGATTTTATTTATATATATTTGAGTTAATCATCATCATGGTTTTTCCTTGATTAGGGTTTTCCACATAAATTTGGTTTTCTATTATGTATGGTTGTTGATATGTTGATGTCTCACTTTTTTATATTCATGCTAATGATCAATAAGGGTTTAAAGATTCATGGGAATTTGAATGTTCTAATATAAAACTGATTCAATCCCCCTCTCAATTGTCCTATGTGTCTAACATGTGGAATATGTATTGAAGATCTCAGAAATCTAGTGAAAAAGTGTGTGGAAGATAGATCGGATGTGCTTTAATGACTCAGTCAATAGAGTGTATTGTTGACATATGTTATAAATTTTTAATCTAAATGTATCGTACTCTAAGATAGTGAGTCTTAGTAGGTCCTTTCTATCTTGGCTCAGATTTGAGCATTTCAGTTTGCAAGTCTTTTGTATCTTTCCCTAAGGTTGTGCACCTTAGTTTGCAAGTCTTTTAGTAGTGAGTCTTGTTGTAACTTTTTGTAAGTAGTGAGCTTTATATATTGTGAGTTAACTATCATCGTGGTTTTTCCCTCATTGGGTTTTCCACATAAATCTGGTGTTATCTTAGGGATGTGTCTTCTTTGTTTAAGTTTTTCATTACTGTTGATTTGGTTAAGGGTTGAATTGTTGTGTCTTTTATTGTTGAGGGTTGTTGACCTTGTTAAGGAAATAAATTACTATATCTTTCTTTGCTTCTAATCTGTTTGATATTTTCTAATTTGATAAAGAAGTTTGAGTTTGCTGAAGGGTTTATGTTTTGTAAAGATGGATTCACCCCACCTTTTAGTCTCTGAGTGTGTTCAACAATTGGTATCAGATCCAAGTTCCTTTCAACAAGATCAACCTCTTGAGGAAAGGTTTGGGATGGCATATGATGGAGCTTACAAAGGTTTGGGATGTCACATGATGGAGCTTACAAAGGTTCTAGGTTTGATGGGACAAATTACACCTTTCAGAAGTTGAGGGTGGAAGACCTTCTAAACTCTTTAGGGTTTGGTGTTTGACAATCTATCAAGGATGGTTATATTGCTCCTACCACTCCTCTTATAGATCCAATTGAGATCAGATTGTATGAGAACAATGCTGGCATCATATATGAAAGAGATAATAAAGTAAAGAAGGCTAAGATTAAAATCTTCAAGAGCAGATTTGGAACACTGAGGATGAAAGAGGAAGAAGACATTGCTAGTTATACTCTCCAAGTGGATGAAGTTGTTACTGGAATTAGAGGTCTTGGTGGAGAAGTGACAGAAGATGATATTGTGAAGAAATATTTGAGATCTCTCCCTAAAGCTTATAGTCATAAAGTATCTTCTATGAAAGAGTCTAAGGACATGGAAACGTACTCAATAGATGAAATTTTTGGTGCTCTCATAGCCTTTGAAATGAGAGAATTTAATAGAGATTTTCCAAAGGAGGAAGTGACATTCAAAACAAGTAAAATTATAGAAGATGAAGCAATTGATCAGGATGATGAATTTGATGAGAATGAAGAAAACTTTGTGAGAATATTGAAGAAAGGCACCAGAAAATACAAAGGTAAGTTACCTTTCATCTTTTTCAATTGTGGAAGGATTGGTCATTTTGCATCCAAGTGTCCTTATAAAGAATCCAATGATGGTAATAAAAAGACAAGTTCAAAAGAGGTTTCTATTCAAAGTAAAGTAGTTTTTCTTCAAAAGATGAGGATAATGATTCAAATAATGAAAACCTATTCATGCTCTAAAAGATAAAATAGTAAATATGAAAAATGTAAGAAGTCTGATACTTTGCAAGCTAACAAAAATAATGAAAGATCTATGGTTGTGTTGACTGCCTTTCATGAAAAAGAAGAGGCAAATACTTGAGTGATTGATAGTGGTTGTTCTAACCACATGAATGTGTTGCAAGGTGTGCACCCTTGGTCTCCTTGTGTTGTGCAACATAAGTCATTAACTTTGGTGGTTGTATCAGATGTTGAAAAGTTGATAGTTTGGTGCAATCACAACTATTTATGAAAAATGGTATGATATCTTGGGTCATGGGTTTGAACCCCTCGCTTGTGTTGGGGGGTATTGTTGCAACGTGTGCACCCTTGGTATCCTTTTGTTGTGTAGTGTAGCACTTGGGTTTGTGACATGATTTAACTACCTCTCGTGGATTCATTAACTCTGGTAGTTGTATCAAGAATTAATAGGTCGATCTTTTAGTGCATCGACATCCATCTATGCAACAGACTGGTGAGAAGAGAAAGTTCATCGGTCTTAAGAAGGTTAATGGTGGATCTGTTAAGTTTGGTGGCGATGAGTCTACACAAATTTATGGAAAGTGTGCTATAAAAATTGATGAAAAGAGCATAACTGAGGATGTCATCTATGTCAAAGGTCTAGAGCATAATATTCTCAGTGTTATTCAAATGTGTAGAAAAGGATATAATATTGTTTCAAAAGAAGCGTGTACTTAAAATTTTAATGGTGTTTACAAGGGTAACAACCAACCTTGGTTTTTACACTAATTGGGGTGGATATTTATTGTTTGTAGAGGTGTGTTGTAGTGTGCTGTTATAAATTTTGGTCCCAAATAAGGAATGGTGTGGTCTTCCTTCACTTCTATCCACCACAAAAGTGTTTTGGTGCTGACCTAATTTGAATTTGCATGGTTGATGTGCATATATGATCTTGGAGAATAGTTTCAAGATTGAGGATTGTATAAATAAGGCTTGATTTGTTGAGTGATGATGAGATAGATAAGAGATATTTGAATGATGAGAATTGTAGAGTATTAGAGTGTGAATTTGGAAAGAGTAGTGTGAGATTTCTTGTGTTAGATTGTTGGATGTAGTGAGCATAAGGTGTCTACAATTCTTTAGTCATGTTGCAAAGGTGTTTATGATATTGTGGAATATTTATCTATTTTATTGAGATAGATTTGTCTGTGTAACATTCCTTTCTATCTTCTTTTATATTCTAGGAATGAGCATTTGGTAGTCAACCCTCTAATAGTGAGTCATATTGTATTCAGTGTCGATATTACTTTATGTTGTGAGCTAATCCTCACATTAGTCTTTCCCATCTTGGGTTTTCCACATAAATCTAGTGTTCTCTTATGCATGGTGTTGATTTGTTTCAGTTTCTATTATTTTCCTTTCATGCTAAATCATTATAAAAGATTAAGGGTTGATTGTATTAATGTGAATTTCAATGTGTATGAGGGTTTTAAAATCTTAAGGTAAAAATGTTTCACCCCCATCTTAGTTGTCTTTTGCATTCAATAATTGATATCAAAGCAAGGTTCCTTGGGACAAAGCTTAACCGCTTGAGGTATATCTGGGATGGCGCATAAGAAAGAGACCCCTATATTTGATGGAACAGATTATGCATTCTGGAAGACAAGGATGGAAGGATTTTTGGTTTATCTTGGATATGATGTTTGCAAGTTTGTTAAGACTAGATATACTAAACCCACAAATGATCTGAGTACTACTAATGAGATGAAATCCTATGAAAGCAATGGTAAAGTAAGGTATGTTGTCTTAAATTTTCTTACAAATTATGAATTGGTGAAAGCTATGAGTCTGAAAATTGCTAAAAAAAATTGGGAAAAGTTAGAAAGCATTTATGAAGGCAATGATAAGTTCAAAGAAGCTAAGATGCAAAATCTGAAGATCATGTTTTCAAACTTGCTTATGTTTCAAGAAGAAAATGTTACAAGTTATATGCAGAGAGTAGATGAAGTTTTCAGCTCCATTAGAGGTCTTAGTGGTGAACTCAAAGAACCAAAAAGTGGTAAAGAAAATTATTAGAACTCTTCCTAAATCCTATAGTCATAAAGTGTCTACTATTGAAGAATTTACAAATTTAGATCAATATACCAAAGATCAATTGTATGGCTCTTTAACTACTTTTGAGATGAGATAATTTAGAACAAATAGTGGTGCAAAAGCTGAGACTTCTTTTAACATTGGAAAATTAGAGGAGATCAAGGAATCAAATCAGGAGGATCTTGATGATGTAGAAGCTAAATTTGTAAGGAGAATGAAGAAGGGTACTAGTAAGTACAATGGTAAGTTACCTTTCAAATGTTTCAGTTGTGGAAAGATAGGTCACTATGCTTGAAGATGTCCAAACAAAGCTTTGAATAAAAAAAATAAGGAGAATGAAGGTAAGATGATCAAGAAAAGTTATTATGTTAGAGAAGATGCAAGTATTTTTGACAATGAATCTGATTATGGAGATGATGATGATGAATGTTTGTTCATGGCTTTAAAAGATGAATTTTTTTCTACTAAATCTGAGAGATGTGTGAAGGAAATCTCTATAGAGATAAAGGATAAGACTGAAGGTACTTTGGTATCTTCTTTTCATGCTAGACATGAGAAGAACTACTAGATCATTGACAATGGATGCTCTAATCATATGACCAGTGATGATAGAAAGTTTGTTAAACTTGAAAATTATGATGAAGGATGTATTAGATTTGGTGATGATACATCTGGTAAGATATGTGGAAAAGGTTCTACCAATTTTGATGGCAAGCATAATATGGTTGATATCTATTATGTTAAGGGCTTAAGACATAACCTTTTGAGTGTTGGAAAAATTTGTAGCAAAGGATACAATCTTATGTTTCAGGATGATGGATGTGAGATTAGAAAATGATCTATAATTGTAGTTGCTTATAGAAAAAGAACACATGGAAATTTTTATCAGCTTAAGGGTGCTAATGGTCACTACTTTATGACTCATATTAATGAAAGTCGGTTATGGCATAGAAGAATGTATCACATAAATTTTGATAACCTAGTAAGAATCAATTCAGTTCAAGTTGTAAGAGATCTACCAAGATTATAAAACCTATTAATGTTGTCTATAAATAATTTCAAATTGGAAAGAAAGAAAGAAGAAGCTTCAAATTCAAAGAACAATCTACTACTATTCTATTTGAATTGGTACATATCAATCTTTGTGGTCCTACAAAAGTAAGAAGTCTTTAAGGTGGAAGGTATTTCTTACTTTTAATTGATGATTATTCTAGAGTGACATGGGTTAATTTTCTCAAATAAAAATCAGAAACTCTTGATAGGTTTAAAGAATTCAAATTTATGGTTGAGAATGAAATGGATATGAAAATCAAATGTTTGAGGTATGAAAAAGGTGGGGAGTTCACCTCCAATGAGTTTAACATCTTTTTTGAGAATAATGGCATAAAGAGGAACTTGTTTGTCCCTACGACTCTTCAGCAAAATGGACTGGTTGAAATAAAGAATAGGACTATTTAAGAAGTTGCAAGAACAATGATGAAAGAGGAAAATCTATCGGAATTCTACTAGAGAGAAGAAATTCATACTGTCATTTATATACTTAACAAAGTTCAAGAAAGAGAAAATAGTACAAAGACTACCTATGAGATCTGGTATGGAATGATTCCTACTGTCAAGTACTTTAGAATTTTTGGAAGCAAATGCTATATCAATAGAGATGAAGATAACTTAGGAGCATTTAATGCAATGTCTAATGAAGGTATCTTCCTTACATATTCTATAAGAACTAAATCTTACTGGTGCTACAACAAGAGATTGAGAAAGATTTTTGAGAGTGAAAATATCAAGGTTTATGAAGATTTACAAAAGAATTCAATAATGATAGATGAATATGAATCAAATGGGTCTTCTTTTAGAGGAGAAGAAAATGATAAAGAAAGAGAAGTGCAGATTGAAGAGGAAGAAGCTCTAGAAAGGACACCTAAAACTCCTAAGTATGTGGAGAAGAATCACTTTGAAAATCAGATCATTGGAGATAAGAACAAAAGGTGTACTGACAAGAAGGAAAGTTGTTAAAGAACAAGTAAATCTATGTTTACTTTCTGAATTTGAACCTAAAACAATTATTGACACATGAAAAGATGAATATTGGATCAAGGCTATGAAAGAAGAACTAATGGAAATTGAGAAGAACCAGACTTGGGAACTTGTCCCAATACTTGCAAACAAAAATGTGTTTAGAACTAAGTGGGTATTCAGAAACAAGCTAAATGAGAATGGAGAAGTAGTAAGGAACAAGGCAAGGCTTGTGGGTAAAGGCTACTCACAAGTTGAAGGAATAGATTTTGAGGAGACATTTCCTCTGGCAAAAAGAATGAAATCTATCAAAGTGGTTTTGGCGTTTGCAACACATAAGGATTTCAAATTTTATCAAATGGATGTGAAGTCTAATTTCTTGAATGGAGAATTAGAAGAGGTATAAATAGAACAACTAGAATGATTTTAGTTATCAAACAAATCAGATATGGTTTGCAGGTTGAAGAAGGCATTGTATGGATTGAAGAAAAATCCTAGATATTTGTATTCAAGGTTGGATAAGTGTTTGATATAGCAAGGGTTCAATAAAGGTACAACATATGGAAACGTTTACTTTAAATTTAAAAAAGATCAAATCTTGATTGTGGTTGTATATGTTGATGGCATATTATTTGGATGCAATGAAGACATGTGCAAGAAGTTTACAAAATAAATGCAAAAAGAGTTTGAATGTCTATGTTTGGGGAGATTAATTTCTTCCTTAGATTTCAAATAAATGAGACAAATAAAGGTATTTACATTTCACAATAAAAGTATGTCAAGGAAATTTTGAAAAGTTTGGAATGGGAGATTCGAAAGTGGTGTGTACTCTTATGGTTATTGGTTGCAATTTTAGAACGAAAGATAAATCTCCTAAGGATGATCAGTGCAAGTATAGATTAATGATTTGTGGACTTCTATATCTAACTTCTACTAGATTGGATATGATGCATGTAGTTTGTCTTGTGGATAGATTTCAAGATCCTATAGAGTCACATGTTGCAAAAGTGAAGAAGATATTTAGATACTTGAAGGGAACTCTGGATCATGACTTGTGATATCCAAATGGTATTGATTTTACTTTGAGTTCTTACAAAAATTTAGATTGGGATCATTGTGTGGATGATAGGAAAAGTACAAGTGGTGGTGCATTCTTTCCTGGATGAAGATTAGTGTCATTACTAAGTAAGAAACAAGATTCAATGTCTTTATCTACTATAGAGGTAGAGTACATTGTAGCACCATCTTGTTGCACATAGGTTGTCTAGATGAGACAAATATTGAAGGCTATCATAGTAGTGTATGATGAACCAATTTATATCTTCTGTGACAATAATAGTGTAATCAATATTTCAAAGAATTTGGTAATGTATTCAAGGACAAAAAATATCTCAATATAGTATCACTTTCTAAGAGAGAAGGTTATAGAAAATGAAGTTGAGCTTGAGAATGTTCCTACAAAGGATTAATTTTTTGATATATTCCTAAGGATACATTTGAGTTTCTTCAGGAGAAGCTGGGGGTCATTATCCCTCCTTCTTTGAACTAGATGCATTAGGAGATGCATCAATCTAGTGGATTTCAAGATCCATTCTTTTTTTTTGGGCTGATGTTGGTGGCTACCTCTCAAGGGGAGTAGGTAGTGACATTGTTGGTTTTTGCAGTAAGGGGAAGTAAGTGTTTTCATTATGCAATGGTTGTTGATTGGTTTAGAATGGTGTGTGCTCCTAAGGGGAAGTATATTGAGCATTGAAGGAAAGAAGGTTGCAAAAAATTTGTGAAAAGAAAAAATGATGTAAATGGAGGAAACATCAGTGATACAAACCTTTTTTCTTTTTCCATTGATGTAAAAGGGGGAGAGAGTCATGTGAAGAAGAAGACAGTTAAGATAGAGAAAGAAAATAGTTAAGGGGGAAAGAATAATGATGCATGTAAAAGGAAAAAGATATGTTGAAAGGGGGAGAGTGAGTAATGAGAAAGATAAAAGGAAATAGGTATGGAGCATATCTATTATTTGTTTGATGGTTTCTCACATCATGTGTTGCCATCAATGACAAAGGGGGAGATTGTTGCAAGTATGAGAAAATTGGTGTTGTCATTAATGTCAAAAAGCTTGTGTTTTTATTGGTGTCAATTGTATAAATAGGAAGAAGATCACTATTGGGGTAGATTTTTGTGAGATTATGTTGGTGTTATCCATGCTTTGATTAGTTGCATTATGTTGTCATTAGTAAGCTATTGATGTAAACCTCTAGTGTTGATTTGATAATATTTTGTCTATGGATATATGGTTGAGTTGCTATGTTGCAATTGGCTTGGTGGTAATGAGGAAGTGATGAAGATGATGAAGATGTGTTCTTGGTGCTTGGTTTTCAAGTGATTTTGAGAAAATTTGATAAAAAGAGGAAACAATATGTTTGCAGTGTTTCTCTAGGTTGTAGAGTAGTGTTTTGGTGTTGCTCCACGTTTCTTCTAGGTTTAAGATCTGCCTATATGTTTTGAATATGATGATCAAAGGTGTGCAAAGGTGTTATATTTAGAATTTGGTGTGTTTTATTGTTGTGCAAAAGAAGTTGTGTTCACCAATATGTGAATAGTATATTGTAGAGGTTTATGGGAGAATCATTTTTCCTCCACGTTTCTCCATAATTTGGTTTCAGATCTTGTAGATCTAAAGGGATGTTGACAGTGTAGGTATCTTTCTTCAGTCGAGGTTGTTTGGGGTTTAGTGCTTCAAAATTTAGTTTCTTAAGTTGCAGTATACAATTAGAGTTGTTTGAGTGTATTGGGTGTGTACATATCTCAGGTGGAAGTTGTTGCGAAGGAGTTTTTTGGATTTTAGGATGTTTATTGAGTATTCCAAGTTATATTCAACTGACATTTATTTTTTGTGAGGTATTATTGGATCAAAGGAAGTGTGTACTTAAAATTTAAATTGTGTTTACACGAGTGATGACTGAACTTGGTGTTTAGACTAATTTAAGTGGATATTTATTATTTGTAGAAGCATTTTGTAGCATGGTGTTCTATTTTTCAGTTCCAAAAAAGGAATGGTGTGGTCCTCCTTCACTTCTATCTGCCACAAAAGGGTTTTGGTGCCGACCTAATTTGAATTTATATTGTTGATGTACATAGATGACCTTGGAGAATGATTTCAAGGTTGAGGATGGTATAAATAAGAGTAGAGTTGTTGAGGGATGATGAGATAGAAAATATGGATGTGAATAATGCAAATTAAAGAGTATTAGAGTGAAAATTTGGAAGGTGTAGTGTGAGCTTTCATGTGTTAGATTGCTAGATGTAGTGAGAAAAATGTGTCTACAATTCCTTGTTGGAAATTGAAAGGTTGTCATTGATGTCAACAATGGATTTTGGAAGATTATCACTAATGCACATATTTTATTACTTCTTCACTCTGGTAATAATGGTTTGAGTTGTGATTGCTCCATTACTGGAAGTTGATTGATCCGATATTTTGATCTAGATTACCTTATTTTCTAAGACCTTCTCAGAAGCTAATAATATGTTCCATCTTGACATCAGTTGCATCCACTGACAAGGTTTCAATTGACTAGGTTGTATTCTTGGAAAGGTACAATTACCGGTAGTTTGGGAAATAGTGTTTTGCTTATACACTAGCTTTATATGACAATGTTTTGGTTTGGATTCTATTTGAAAAAAAGATATCATTACAAGAATTTGTACATAGGTTTGAGACTACAAGATGCATTCTATATTGAAGTTTCATAATGACATATTAAGGCATTTGGAAGATATGAATGACAGTATTGTAATTTGGACTATAGTGAGTTTCTATACAATACACAGATGTGGGAGATTCTAGATTTTATCATTTTTGATTATCATACTGTGCAATGTTGAAGATAAGTAGTTTGATGTATTCTAAAGGAGAATTCATTGTGTTAACAAGTTTTTGTGTTGCACACATGATGGATTGCATGTATGTTTGAAAGGTTTTGATACGTTAGGTCTAACTCTAGCTAACTTAATTGTGTATTATGATATAAACAATAAAGGGATCTATATTACGTCCACACCAACTATTTATAGGAGAATGTGAATATATTTTGAGGATAATGCTGATAGGATTGGTATTTTATTTAAGGTTTTCTCTAATTAGGTTTGTTAGAGTAATTGGACATTTACTTTATTAATTAAACAATATTTGTTTAATTACGTAAAGTTTCCTTTTAACTCTTTTTCACTTAAGCTAACATTAGGTACATAATAATTAATTACTTTATTAATTATTATTGTGCAAGCCTAGGGTTTTCCTTTTTTAGGGTTTTCATCTATATATGGTTGAAAACTATCTTTTGTATTATTATTCATTTTACATTTTCAGGTGAATACATTGCTCCACATTCTTGAGCATTTCCTTTTTGTTTCTCTTTGCTTCTCCTTGTAACAGGTTATTTGCTTGCAAAGATCTTTTGGGCTTCTGTGGTGTTGTATCTTCTCAACTCCAACATGGTATCAGAGCTTCAGATTTGCAGCTGCTTGTTCTTGTTTTGGGATTTTGCATTGGAAGCAAATCTAGGGTTCTAAAGTTTTTTTTGGGTGGATTCAGCATACTCCATTTTTTGGGTTCACTTTGGGCTCAAATGGACAGTGCCATTGGATTTGTAGCACCCAAAAACCCCTAAATCGACTGTCAAATCATCGATTTTGGTTACCGTCAATTTGGAAGGCAAAATTTTTTTGCCCTAGGGCCGTACGGAGCAAAAATCGCACAAAAATCGCAAAAAAATGGAAAAAAAAATTTTGGTTTATTTTGCGCGGCCAGTATAAATTGCCGCGCCGCCTGGCGGCCACCGCCACTGGCGGCTACCACCGACCGTGGCCAAGCAGCCATTGCCGCCCCTACCGGCCCGCCACCCTATCCACTCCACCCGAGCGTAGCCTACGCGCCACCGGCCGCGCCGCTCGCGCACTGCCAGCTCCTACGTGCCTACCCCCGGTCCGCCATGTGCCCTGGGGCCGCCGGATTTTAAGCCCTTGAGGTCTAATTTTTTCTCGCCAACCCCCTATTATGTCATTTTTGGTCAAATGGGCATAACTTGGGCATCCTAGCTCCGTTTTTCAAATAGGAAGATGCGTTGGAAAGCTAAGAATGGCACCAATCTGATGGTATAGAAATATTTTTAATTTTTTTATCAGTCTGGATATTTTTTACCACTCAAAGTGAGGTCTTCTTTCTTCACTTCCGGGGTCATAAAAGATGCAAACAGACTCCATTTTTCAAACTTGAATAGGTGTTGGAAAGCTCTCAACATGCTCTATTCAGTGGTGTGATCTATTTTATCAAAATTTTCACCAGGTATATGAAAATTTATCTTGAAGTATTTTTTGCTTATGCATTGCTTCCTTCTTCTTAGTTTGTACTATGGTTTAGGTTTATCTTTTGTGGGGGTTGTTTTTTCTCTTGCTTTCTGTCATTTATATCAGAAAACCAAAACACCAAAACTCTCAAAAATACAAACCCTTCTGCATCTTCTATCTATTGTAAAAGATCACATAATAATAAAAAACACAAGCAGGTACAGGTGCAGGGTTTCATGGCAGACTCTTCAGTTGAGCTACTCGCATCACATAACTATCACATTTGGAAGTCTCGTATGATGAGGCTACTCCAGTCATGAGGGTTATGGTCTTGTTTAGATGAGGTTCAACCTCAATTGCAGCGTCATTTTGAGATTATGCAGCACAGGAACAAGATGGATGAGGCTATAGGTTTGTTATGCATGCATGTTTTAGACAGTCTTTTGTTTCACCTTGATGCTTTGCTCACTCCTCGAGCCATGTGGCTGAAGTTTGAGACACTTTTTGGGGCCATTAATGAGTTTCGCGCATTACAGATTGAGGCAAAGCTGACTTCATTGTTACCTGATTCCTTCCCCACTATTGAGGATTTTTTGAACAAGTTCAAAACTATCTACTCTATTTTACAGGGTTGTGGGAAGAACAAGATAGACATAGAGTGCATTTATTTGATTCTTTCGAAGCTTCGTGGTCCATTTCAGATATTTGCTTCCTCCTTCTACTCCACCATGGATGGTTTGGGTGCCAATTTTACCATGCCTACCTTTGATTTATTTTGTGAGCGTTTGTCTCAGGAACAGTCCCACCTTTCTCAGATGGATATGCTCTCAGGTTCAAAGAGCAAAGCATTGGTTGCTCAATCACCAAAGGGGAAACAGAAGTAGAAACCGAGGCCCAAGAAAGATTTTGCAGGTAGTGAGCATTCCTCCAAACCACCTCCTAAGTCTAATTCTAAACCACCATTTAATCCTAAACATGGGAAATCTTCGAAGTCTGGTGAGTCTTCCTCCAAGACTAAGGAGAAATCAGGAGACACTTGCAGTTTCTATGGCAGGCAAGGTCATCTAGTTTCTAGGTGTTGGAAATGATTAGAGGCTTTAGAGGAGGCCATGCAGTAGCAACACATCTCCTCACCGCCGTCTTCTTCTTCTTCCACCACAGGGAAGGGTCATGCTCTCACTGCACGCGCATCGACCAATGGGTCCACTTGGATTTTAGACTCTGGTGCTTCTCACCATATGACTCACACTCAACAGTTGGTCACTTCTCTTGCCTCTTGTGGTGCTTCACAGATTGCAGTGGGTGACTCTTCACAGCTTTCCGTCTTGGGTTCAGGTTCTGTCTCTTTGGACGGAGGCACTCTACAGGATGTTTTGGTTGTTCCTGACATTTTGACGAACCTCTTGTCCATTTATCAGATTTGCCACACTGGCTCTGGTAAGACAGTTGAGTTCTCACCACATGATGTGGTTATTCAGGACCTCCATGATTCTGATTTGGTTGTGGCTACTGGTAGTGTTGATACTGCATCTCATCTTTATAGATTTGATGGCTTTGCGCCTTCTGAGGGTACATGTTCATCTCTTATAGCACATGCAGATTCAGTGAGTCAGCTTTGGCATGAGCGTTTGGGCCATGTCAATTATAGATATCTTCAGCAGATGAGTACACAGTCACTTGTTCTTGGTCTTCCATGGATTTTCTGCACTGACGGTGTTTGTCATGGTTGTGTGCTTGGCAAGCATCATAGGGATCCCTTTCCAAAGGGAAGTACCACTCGTGCTTTGGCACCCTTGGAGTTGATTCATAGTGACCTCATGTCATTTCCCACTCCTTCTTTTTAAGGGGCCAAGTATGTACTCACATTCATTGATGACTTCTCCAGACGCACATGGTTGTACTTTCTTAAGTACAATTCTGATGTCTTTGATTCCTTTCGTGTCTTCAAAAAATTTGTAGAGAAGCAGTCTGGTCTCTCTATCTGGCGGATATGTATAGATAATGGGGGGGAGTATGTGAATCAGGCTTTCAGATATTTTTGCACTAAGCATGGTTTACACAATCAGTTTTATGTTCCCTACACCCCTCAGCAGAATGGTATCGCTGAGCGTAAAGAATAGAACTTGACGGAGATGGCTGATTGTATGATTCAGTCCAGATCCATGGATTCATCTTTTTGGGCTGAGGCAGTCAATTGTGCCAACTATATTCAGAATCGGATGCCTCACAAGGCGATTCAACATATGACTCCTGAGGAGGCTTGGTCTCATGACAAGCCTGATATTTCATCATTTCGAGTATTTGGTAGTGAGGCATGGGCTTTTATTCCTGATGCTCAGAGGAGAGCTATGGAGCGGAAGAGTCGATCCCTCATATTTGTCAGCTACTGTGAGGATGTTAAGGCGTACAGGTTATTTGATCCTGATTCCAGAGAGGTCTTGTTTCGACGGGATGTTCAGTTTGATGAGCGCCTTCCTCCAGTTGATACCCTGTCTCTAGTGTCCACTTCACTACCTACTCCACCCTCTACAGCTCTTCAGGATTATTTTGAGGATTCTGATGAGGATATTGATGATCCCCCATCTCCACCTCCACTTGCTCCACCTCAGAGGCCCAAATGGGCTCGCTTTACTATTGAGGTAGCAGGATCTATGGCCGGTGATCCTTCAGACACTTGTCGCACTCGTTCTCATACTACGGGTTCTAGTCTTTTGACTCATACTCTTTCAGAGGATCCTCAGAGATTTTCAGAGGCGGCAGGTCACCCTGAGTGGGATTGTGCTATGGAGGAGGAGTATTCTTCTTTGATGAGGAATAATACATGGGATCTTTGTCCTCTTCCTAAGGGCAGAAAGATGGTTTGGTGCCGATGGTTGTATCGCACCAAGTATGCTGCTGATGGTTCTATTGATAAGTACAAAGCATGTCTTGTTGGAAAGGGTTTCTCATAGGTTGAGGGTATTGATTACTCTGAGACATTTGCCCCTGTCGCCAAGATGAATTCTATTCACTTTGTATTATCACTTGCAGCTTCTAGAGGATGGCTCATTTTTCAGATGGATGTGAAGTGTGCCTTCTTACATGGTGACCTACAGGAGGAGATCTATATGGAGCAGCCTCAGGGATTTGTTCATGATTCTTCTTTGGTTTGCAGACTTCAGCGTTCTCTATATGGTCTCAAACAAGCCCCTCGGGCTTGGTATGAGAAGATGGACTCTTTTTTGCTCTCCACTGGTTTCACTCATTGTCATTCTGATCACACAGTCTATATTCAGCATCTTGAGGGTGAGATCTTGATTCTTGTGCTATATGTTGATGATCTTCTCATCACAGGTAGCTCATCCTCTATGATTCAGAATTCTTAGCTAGCCTTGATGGAGCAGTTTGAGATGACAAATCTTGGCCTTCTGCACTATTTCCTTGGTCTTCAGGTGATTCAGTCTTCAGAGGGGATCTCCATTTACCAGCAAAAGTATTCTTTTGATATGCTTCAGCGCTTTGGCATGCTTGATTGCAAGCCTGCCCCCACACCTTTTCAGTCAGGGGTTGTTTTGACTACTACTTGCCCCACCCCTTCAGTAGATGCTACACTTTACAGGCAGTTGGTTGGCAGTTTGTTGTACCTGACTCACACTCTCCTGATCTTTCCTTTGCGGTTGGTCTTGTCTCTTGATTCTCACATGATCCTCATGAGAGTCATTGGCAAGCTGCCAAGCATATTTTGAGGTACATTCAGGGCACCACTTCATATGGCATTCACTACACATTAGGGGATCCTCACATTGTTGGCTACACTGACTCAGATTGGGCTGGTGATGTCAATGATCGGAAGTCTACTTCTGGCTTTGTTTTTTGTCTTGGCTCTGGTCCTATCACATGGTCATGCAAGAAGCAGACTGCTCATGCATTATCATCTACAGAGGCTGAGTACCGAGCTGCTGTGCTCGCTAGTCAGGAGATTTTATGGCTTCGTCAGTTGATGACTGAGTTTGGTTTTCCTCCTGATAGTCCCACTATTCTTTGGTGTGACAATCAGAGTGCTATACACATTTCGTGCAACCCGGTGGAGCATCAGTGGACGAAGCACATTGAGCTTCATATGCATTTCATCAGACAGTTGATTCAGGATGGTTCTCTCATCTTGGAGTATGTTCCCACTGCTGAGCAGGTTGCAGACATCTTCACGAAACCTTTTGCATCTCCGCGCTATCTTCAGTTGCGCTCTATGCTTGGGGTGAAGGAAGTTGTCCTTGGGGGGTCTTTATGAGGCCTTCCTTCCTTCATGTTTCTTTCAGCATGTTGTTCTATCTCTTTTTGGAGAGGAGTTTTTCCCACTGGGTTTTCTCCTTTTCTCTATTTCATAGAGATTTCATTGTACTTGGGTACCTGATCTGGCCTTGTTGCCGGGACCCATTTCTTTTGCTTTTAGTAGCTTCTTCTAGGTTTTAGCTTCTCCCTATGTCTATCTTAAGGGGGGGTGTTAGAGTAATTGGACATTTACTTTATTAATTAAACAATATTTGTTTAATTACGTAAAGTTTCCTTTTAACTCTTTTTCACTTAAGCTAACATTAGGTATATAATAATTAATTACTTTATTAATTATTATTGTGCAAGCCTAGGGTTTTCCTTTTTAGGGTTTTCATCTATATGTAGTTGAAAACTATCTTTTGTATCATTAATTCATTTTACATTTTCAGGTGAATACATTGCTCCACATTCTTGAGCATTTCCTTTGTTGCTTCTCTTTGCTTCTCCTTGTAATAGGTTATTTGCTTGCAGAGATCTTTGGGCTTCTGTGGTGTTGTATCTTCTCAACTCCAACAATTCATAGATCCTCCTGAATCTAGAATACAATTGTCCAGATTCTTTTCAAAGATATGAACAAAAATTAGAAAGGGAGGGGTTTCCATTTTTCCCTGGAACAAACTCAACTGAGTGTCAACTTGTGCAACCTAGTTCTTATCCTTTTATTTCCCTCAGTGTGGGTCTCCTTAGAATGACCAGTCTGCTTATCCTTTGATGTATCAACATTGCTCCATTTTGACGCCTTAGGTTGTCCTCCTTTTTCAAAGTATTATGTTGGCACATGAGGGTGAGATGAATTATTATTGGCATGTGGGTCCGATGGAGTGGTAAAATTATTTAGAGGAATAGATGTGGTGAATGGACCTCCATCTTGTGGATTCCTATTAGGCCTATTCCTCAAATCATACTTTCTTGTAGGTTGCTGAAACATCTATACTTCTTCAATACCAACTTCCTCTTCATCCAAGGGACCATTATCATTTTCAGTTCCCTCATTGAATAATTGAGAGATTTCATCTTCATTGAGAACTTGTTCAGCCTCCCCATTTTAGCCACTTAACTCATCCTCTGGTTCATTCTCTTCATCCCTCAGGAAATGAGCATGATTCAACACCAAAACTAGGGAATCATACAAATTTGAGGGTACCAACTCCCGACCAGTGGAGTTTTTTTCAACTTCATACTGAAAGATGGAAGCAACAGTTTGAAATTTAAAATAATCTAGCTTAGAGTGTTGGCTTGTCTTGTGAAGCCTGCACCACCTTGACAAAGTTGCTTCAACTAGATATACTCCACTCAGAGGTTTCTCTTGATTGGAAGGTTGGTCCAGTGGAGTGGGGATTTCTCCATTATTAGGTCTGGTATTCCATGGCCTATTCTACCTAGGTGGTTGTCTCCTTTCAAACCCTTGTCCAAATTTTTGACCTCTATCAAATTTTTGACCAAAACCCTGGTCTCTTTCAAAATTCAGATTTTTGTTAGAGTTCTACCCTTGTGCAACATTTCAATTTCCCTATTGTAATTTGATTGTGTGTTCCTTTGAGCAGCTTGGAGTTGGTTGTTTTGGTTCCTTAAGTAAGTTACCTCCATATTCATCTTCTTCACCTACTCAGTTAGCTCATCTAACCTTTCCTTATCAAGACTACTGTAAGGCACTGAATTTATATTTTTTGGGGGGTATCCTGACACTCCTCCAAGACCCGCAGATTGATTCAAAACTTCTGAGTTCTATAAATATGTAGGGAAACTAGCTTGTGGTTGTGGATAAAGGGTTTGAATGGCAACCTGCTATAGATAACTAGGCATTGGGTGAGCTTGACTTATTGGATGACCTAGGTGTGGAGCCAAAGGCAGCTACGAAATGGGATTCATAATGGGACTGTGATTAGTCAACACTTGGTTAAGAGCGTAGACTTTCCCAAGGTGAGCAGTTGGTCCCAAAGATGACAGGGGTCCTGACAAGTGTTGTCTTAGATCAGTACTGACTTTAACAACCTTTGTATATGCAGTGAGCAAGGTATTTGGGGGATTAGTTCTCCACTTAAGGAAGGTGGAGGTAAGGCTATCAAGGGCTTGAAAACAGACCTCTAAGGCAGTGGCATTGTCCATAGCATAAGGCACTTACAACCTAGTGTATGCATGGTGGAACCTATTATTGAATGATCCTATAGGCTCATTAACTTCTCTCTTAACCCCGGTAAACTACATGTAGAGCTCATTAGAACTGATGGGAATTTTAAACTTCTGTAGGAATGCAGCCTCAAGTTCAGCCCAACTATGGATGGATGTAGTAGGTAAGTTATTGTACCAGTAAAAGGCCTCCTCTCCCAAAGAATATGGGAAAATCCTATGGGAAAAATCCTCATGATTAATCCCTCTATCTCTCAGACAAGTCTTAAATATCCTAATATGCTCCTATGTTGTTCTATTAGGATCACTCATGTGAAACTTAGAGAAAAATTGCTCAGGGTTCTTGGGCATAACATTATAGTTGTTGAAGGATAGAGGTGATGGGTTGTTTGCCAAGAAATCCATTGGCGGAGGTGGAGGTGGTAAAGGCTGAGTGATGACTGGTTGGGATTGTTGAATGGAACCATCCTTAGAATCAGATGAAGATGAGCTGGATGAGAGTGAGGATGGTGGAAATGATGGATTGGCTGATGACTCCTCCCTTCTCCTAGTCCTTCTTGACCTAGTTGGAGGTGGAAGTTCTTGAAACTCTTCTTCTTCTCCTATGGTAGATCTGGTTCTCCTTCTGAGTCTCTTAGGAGAAAGGGCATTTAGAAAATTCTCAAAATTGCTTATTCACGACCCTCCCTCTAGCGCCAATCCTGTTGATGGTGTTTTCTGCACAACAACTCAGATAGAATATAGTATTCTATCTCTCTTGAAAGTTTGATCTCTATGAGAAAAGAGATAACCCCAAGGTCTCTCAGGTGTCAGGTCATGACAATGTAGTGAAACCACTCAGTGATAAATGTGAAAATGTTGGTAATCACAGAGGGACCTTACAAAACAAATGTTGGAGACTCTAAACTTATCATAATTTTTTGCATTATAATGATACTTGAATTCCTAGTTTAACCAAAGTTCAAAGAAATAACAAAAGATAAAGGGTTTCAAAAATCTTAAGATTAATATTACTCCTAAAATCAACAATACTAATGATGAAGTGCTTGGAACAGACCAATCCCTCAAAAACTAATTTCTGATCAACCCAGGCTATACCTGTGACCTCACATAAATAGTGCAATCTTCTAGGGAATTAAATATTTTCAAATCACAGACACTCATTCAATGGAACTGGATAAATGCCCACAATTGAACTAAGCACACAAATATCAAGTACAGGTCGACCTTGCACAACAATCCCAAAATTAAGAAGCTACCCAGAGTATGAACTAGAGATTGTTACAACACTCCAAGCATTAAATCACAAGCACCATTAAATTATTTACTCTAAATCTAAAATGAATCCAAATATTTCCAAGCAATTTCAAAGAAATAGAATAAGAACCATGCGACCATCAAATCAATCTCAAAAATGCCAAATTGGGAAAATTTCATGGATGCACTAAAACAGTTCATCTATGCGCTAAATCATCAATGCACTAATTTATCCATGGATGCGCTAAAATAGAGGTTAAATGTGCTAATTCATCAATGCGCTAATCTATCAAAGGAATGCGCTAATCTACTTAGTGTATGTGCTATTCTATCAGCTCCTATGCACCATTTTGGCAGATGCATTAATCTATTCACCAATATGCTAATCTATTCGCCTATGCGCTAAAACAGTTTTTTCATGCGCAAGGTTGAATGCACTAAACTACCTAATCTATGCGCTAAACTAAAGCTCGAATGCGCTAAAACAGAATCCTATGCGCTAAAGCAGAAATTCGAAAATACAAAAAAAATGAAAAAATCATCAAAAATGCGTTAAAATTTCACAAAGGAGGATCAAGCAATCTTACCAGAGGTCTGTACGCTGCTAATCTCTAATGACGGTGGGATCACTCGAATTGGTGGTGCTCCTAATGGATCAACATCTCGAAGATTCTTCTCAGAGCTCTAAAAATTGTGAAAGGCTACTGTTCAAATGACAATGACTTCTCACCTTTTCCACCTTTTAAGGTGGTAAAAAAGAGAGGTTATTTTTATTTTTACAATGCAATGTGCTATTTCGAGAGATAAATCAATAATTTTGCTCCAAAAATCATCTCAATTCTTTCAATCATCATCATCATCATTTAAATCACGCAATTTATTTCTTGAGGGAGCATATAGCATCATCAATCAATTTTCAAGGTCAGGGGTAAACTTTTTAATTCTTTGAAGCAATGCTTAAAACACATCACTTCAAAGAGGGGCAAAATGTACACATCTAAAAATGGTCACAGTTAATCAAACCTATTAATTAATTAAATATGTATTATTTAAGTAATATTTTTCTAAACTCATCTACATATAAATAAATTTAATTATTTATTTATATCGTTCACTTTCTAAATTATTCCAATTTAATTAAAAATAAATAAGTTTATTTAATTATTATCATCTTCCTCTTAATTAATTAAATAGATTTCACAATTTATTTATATTAATTATCACAAGTTTAAATTTTAAATTTAAATAATATTCTTCATTCCACATTTAATTAAATATTTCTAATATTTAATTACACACTTTCTAATTCTTCATTTCGCATATAATTAAATATTCTAAAATATTTAATTAGAAACTTTACACTTAATTAAATATTGTAAATATTTAATTACTTGTCTTTTCATCTCTCACACATAATTAAATATTAATTATTTAATTTTGGAAGCTTCTAAATTTATTTTCACATGTAATTAAATAAATTTATTTATTTAATTAGGGATTTATCCTCAACTATCAAGTAACTTCTCATAAATGAAGTGCACAAATGGCAACTTTCCTTCATTTTTGAATGGAGAAGGTTGTGTAGGAAGAAACATTTCCCATTATTCTCTCAACCTTCCATCTTTTTCTCAACTTCTCAATCTCTCACCATTCATCTTGACAAGTTTGAATTCAGTCATTGATCTTGGCCAACTAGATTCTTGCCTCCAAAAATCTATAAATACAACCCTCTTGTGAGTTGAAAAAGATCCTAAATTTTGTGAATTTAAGTGTGATTACAATATTTGCATTCAAATCAGCATTTAGCATTTCAAATTCATAGCATTGCATTTCAATTTTTAACTTCATAGCTTCAATCATTTAGCAAATAAACATGCATTTTGCATAAATCTCATTCTCCTAAGTTATCATTTCAACAAGTTGCTGCTTACACCAACTGAGAGCCGGTAACTTGCATTGAATCCTTGGACATAGAGGACAGTGGGATGCATTTGAAGGAGTTTTTGTTATTTAGATTTTGTTTTATCTTTTTAATTAGTTTCCTTTGATTTAGTATTTCATTGGTGTGTTAGTTTATCTTATTAATTAGTCCACTTATTCTCACACACATTTTTGGCACCCATCGTGGGGCCTTGCCCCATTTTTAATATTTTTATTCTATATTTTCTGACAGGTGACAGACTAGAGCTTCGGTTTAGCGCATACGAGCCACAGTTTAACACACACGAGCTCTGTTTTTGGCGCATACGAGGACTGTTTTAGCGCATTGGCGGCTTGTTTTAGCACATTTTCTAGTTCTTTTAGCACATTTACTGACTGTTTTAGCGCATTTGTTAAATGTTTTAGTGCATTTACTAGTTCTTTTAGCATATACAAGGGGTGTAAAAAAAATCCTGATTCCGACGCCATCTGCGGATAGAGATTTTTCAATTTGATTTTGAAGTAAAATGAAGCAATCCTAGGATAGACACTTAAATCTGGAATTAAACAATCCTAGGATAGTCACCAAACGTCATTTTTGCTTGGTTAAAATGAATCCAATGTTTGTTGTGAAGCAAAATCTTCACTTAGTGTAGAAAAATTGTCATTTGGATTTAAAATTAACCATTTGTTTGTTGTGATTGCTGGGTAATAGGTTTATGCTCTCCTCTTTACTGGGTGACCAAAACACAAGACTTACCTATTTCATTTTATGCAATTCATTATTTGTTACATCCTTTAGAAGGCCTACCATAGTGGGAAAAATTACTCACCCTACGGGAATGACCTAAGTGGGAACAACCAAAGCTAGGTTTTCCAACCCACTCTAATCAAAAGTGAATTTTGGGGAAACCCATATTCAATGGAAGTGACAAGATAGCCATCTCAAAAATATTTTTTCTAAAGATTGGGAGGTCTCCTTAGGGATTTTATCTATTGCCATGCCGAACAGATACTTTTACTATGAACCATAGTGTAGAAAGCCAACCAAGTCAGTATCCAAACATCATATTAAACACAATGCAAGGGGAGGGAAGAATCTGCCCCCAAGACACTCACCATATAATTTCCATGGATTGTTTGCTCAAGGGATCGAGAAATCTAACCTTGAGTACACACCTAGAAAAGACAAAAACGCGGGCGCACTCTAGGGGGTGACACGACTATGTGAGTCGACACAATTTTAAGATGTGGGTTGTGGTTCCTATGATGACCTTTTTGACAAATAAGAGTCAGTTTGTTTGAAGTGCTTCAATACCCGTGAAAATCTCAAGAACATACACTCTTTGTTTAGATTTTAGGATTTGCAAAACAACTATTTTCTACTCTATGTCATGTTTTTCCAAATTTAAAATAGATAAATATCATCCAAAAACATCAAACTGTCAAAACATGTTTGTCTCAAAACAATAATTGGATAGTTTAGCGCATCCCTGGTCTGTTTTAGCACATTTTTACTCTATTTCGTTGCATTCATGCTCTGTTTTAGTGCATTTGTGCTCTGTTTTTGTGCATCTATGCTCTGTTTCAGCGCATTCATGCTCTGTTTCAGTGCATTTGTGCTCTGTTTCAGTGCATGCATGTAACAGTCTGGCGCATAGGTTGGATATTTTAGTGCATCTACTAAAAATTTTAGTGCGTCTGTATTTCAAACCTGGGTAATTTTCTAATACCCAAAAATTTGCCATCTCAGTCTAGTCTTTTTCTTTGCTCAGGGTCTAGAAGTTTGCAACTTTTGCCAAGAAGTCCCTAGAGAAGAAGATTAAGAAGCCAAAGAAATCTCTCGGTTATAAGAAGTTATTGAAAAAGAGGAAATTTTTATACCAAATTCGAAAGGTTTTTCTTGAACACAGAACCTTTATTCATTGATATCACAACTTTGTTAGAGGCTTCACTGATGATTATGCTTTAGAACCATTATATTCATGAGCTTTCTTTCAAAGAAGAGCCCTTTCTCAAAGGCATAATCATAGTCAACGTATTCATTCCTCTTTCATTCCCTAACCAGCACTTGTGTACTCTAATCGTCCCAATCAATTTTTGCAGTAGAGAGCTTAGGAAACATTAGGCTTTTGTCAAAATCCTTATTTTTACAAGACTACGATCAAACCTCACAAAGTGCAAAATCATCCTTATTTTTTATTTTTGGTTTAATTCCCACAAATAGGATCATCATCCTTTCAATCAAGGAATCACGAGCTAAAGATTAGAAATTTCTTAAGTCATAGAATCTTCATTCTATTTCGACTTGGCTATCCATCAATATTGCACTATTTCATTCTTTTGATCGAAGTTAGTAGAAATTTGGCAAAAGCTTATTCGTTTTGTCAAAAAGATCTCGAAAGCACATAGAAGGAGACGAAAGGGAAATTACAATAAGCAACATGGGTGATAAAAGCAATAATAGTGATAGGGAAGAAAATCCTTTCCATAATTCTAATATTGATGAGATAATGGAAGAAAAGCTTCAAGAAGCAGAACAAGACCCTCAATTCCATACTTTCATGGAGATAATTTTAGAACGAAACAAGGAAAGATATTTCCTTTCATTAGCTAATCAAGGAGCTAAGTTACCTATTGATTTCGACATGGAAGGGATTAGAGAAAATCTTGAAGCCCCTCTTAATAATTTTAGTGCTCTTACTCAACAGATAAGAGCCTTGCAAGGAAAAATAAAAGAAATACAAGGGGGCTCAACAAAGAAGTATGTTTTGGATGATATCTGCTCCTATCCATTTGATAGGAGTCTTCAAATGATTCATTTTCCAAAAAATTGTGAAATCTCAAAGTTTGATAGGCATAATGGGAAAACGGATCCCATTGATCATGTGATGGATTTACGAAATATGAGCTTAGAATTCGCTCATGAAGATACCTACTTAATGCAATTGTTTCCACAAAGTCTGGGTGGACAATCCATGGAGTGTCTTTCCAAGATCACTCCCCTGGGCATCAAAACATTTGAGGAGTTAATACATAAATTCATATCGCAATACTCCTACAATATCCAACATCAGATAACCATGCTTGACTTGTGTAAAGTGAAACAAAAGATTGGGGAATCTTTCACCACATTTTTACAAAGGTGGAGAAGGTTGTTTGCTAGATACTCCCATCTTGTTCCTGAAAAGGAAAAGATAGAGATCTTTATCGATAGTCTGAAACAAGAGATGAGTTATAGGCTAAACCTTCACTATCCTCAGTCATTTGAAAAATTGATTGAAAATGCAATTACCATTGAAGGTGCCTTGGTCAAGCGTGGAGTTTTAAATCTTGATAAAGAAAGTCCAAATTCATACAACAACAATAATAACAATAGAAACAACAACGACAAGTCATGATTTTGGACTCGAAATAAAAATATTGTGAATGATGGGGTGGTAGATGCTAACAATGTGAATATAAAGCCTATCATTCTCAATTTGTCAGGGATTCAACATAGCAATAATGCTATAAATTCTAATAACCAAGGCAATAATTCCAATAAAGGAAATGTGACCAACAATTGTGGTTATAATCTTGGCAATAATCAAAATTCAAATGCGCCCTGATCTCATTTTTTCTCAAATCGACAAAGTTTTACTCCCTTGGGCTAGTCTTTAGAATCCATTCTTAAAGAACTATTGAATCAAAACACTATTACATTTCCACCACAAATATATTACAAGTCTCGAGTTAAACCACCATCATGGAATGACTCACACTTTTGTGATTATCATAGATGCAAAGGTCACAAGACAAATAATTGCCATCGATTAAAGAATCTTGTTCAGGATTTGATTGATAGCCGTACCATAACGGTTGAGGGACATAATGCCAATGATGATCATCAAGAATTCAAGGATCCTCTCCCCAATTATCAAAAAGGGGAATCTTCGGGTGATAAAGGCAATAATGTGAATCATGTCTATGACACCATTATCAATCATATTTATACTGACGATCAGAAAATCAATGCTATCAGAATCAAAGGAAAACAAGAATATCGAGAGGTCAACACTACAACAAGGGGACAGGACAAAATCATTGTAAAGGGAAGTTCATCTAAGGTGGAAATTCCCCCTCCAAGTCAATACAATTTGGTTGATCAACTACGGAAAACATCAGCCCAAATTTATATCTTGGAGCTCTTAAAATTATCACCCGCACATAAGGACATTTTGGAAAGGGTACTTGTCAACACAACTGTGTCTCCTGATCTGGATATCAATAAATTTCAAGCCATGGTGGGACACTTGTCTTCATCCACATGTTTATCCTTTACTGAGAAGGATGACTTGTCCATGGCCCATCCACATAATTCATCACTTTACCTAGAGTTCATGGTTCATAAAGCCCAAATTAGACGTGTCCTAATAGATGGGGGATCCAGATTAAACATTTGTACTTTGAAATTGGTCCTTTCTTTGGGATATTCAGAAGAATCTATAGATCCACGAAGTAAAATTATGATCAAAGCATACGATGATGAGGAAAGAGCCTCCAAAGGCCTCATCATGTTACCAATCAGAGTGGGACCTATTGTGAAGAATACCTTTTGTCAGGTTCTAGATCAAGATCTATCCTATAACATACTCTTGGGTCACCCATGGATCCATGAGATACAAGAAGTTCCATCTACTTATCATCAATGCTTGAAGTTTCCATATGATGGACAAGAAGTAACAATATGGACTAATCACATTAGCAGTTAGACTTTTTCTAACCTTAGAGAAACTCATGACACATTTGTTCCACATAATAGAGAGGTTTTGGCCATTTCTACCTCTAAACACAATGAGCAAGCAAGAGAAATGATAAGTAATTTTGGCACCAAGCTAAAATTAAAAGATAATGGGGTGGGAGAATATTCCATATGTCTCTCTAATCTACCCATGTCTCCAAGATCTCATGGTCAAACATCAACATCCATACAACAGGCTACAATAGCTTTAGCCTCAGGCACACAAGCTTCAATTCCCATCACCAAGTTTGATGGAAGATTTATCAAAGAAAATGAAATGGAAGATAGAGCTATACTTGATTGGCTCTATAAAGATGAAGAAGAATCAGTACAACATGTCAAGTTACCCACAAAACAATATGGAAAAAGTTATACAATAATGCAGCAAATGGGTTATGAAGGGAATGGCCCTATAAGTAAATGGAAGGAGGGTATTTTTGAACCTATCCGATTAAAAATAATGCACCCAAAGGATAAAACTGGGTTAGGATATGGTGAGGACATAAAGGAAGAAGTAGTACAAAGAACATCCAATGAGGAGTTAGCGAAAACAATTCTTAGAATTCAAGAAGACAATTCTGACACTGACTCCAATGAATATGAATGGGATGACATCTTTGATGATACATTCTGGAGAGATAAATAGGTGGATATCATACAAAAATTCACACTTACATTTATACAAGGGGAAATCTCAAGGCCTCCACTTTATTACGTTCTACTAAGCGATCATGACTCGAGTGAAGACGATTCAATTCAAAGTGAGATAGATCATCAACAGGAGGATACTACCATAGATCTTTCCCATAACAAAGGTGATGATAGCATCATGACCCTAACAGCTAGTGACCTTACCTAGCCTAATGACACATTTCCTTTGGTCCCAAACTCATTGATTGGGAACAAATTGCACCAATTGATATCCCAACTTTTCCCGATGATGAAACCATAATAAACTTTCTTTGTTCATCCAAACCAGAAACAAGTTCCACTAGGGAATCACAAGATCAAAGTTTCAGATAGGAAAGTGCCAAGTTTCTTAGCTATAAAATTAATAACATAAAAGAAAGATCTAATGGTGAAAACCTAACAAAGGCAGTATTAGATCATGAAAAGAGAAAAATAAAAAGCATATCTAACAGTGAAAACCTTTCAAAGGCATTGAAAGATGGGAAACTTGGCACTCTCCCTGAGAATTATCAGGAAAGGTCTTCTATTTTAATAGAACCAACAACGACAATCAATTTAGGTGTTGTGGAACAACCCAAAGTATTGAAAATTGTTGCATCACTAAGAGAAGAGGAAATCCCTAGATTCACATAATTTCTCAAGAACAATCAAATAAATTTTGCATGGTCCTACGCAAATATGCCTGGATTGGATGCAAATCTCATCATGCATCATCTATCTATCATGCCAAGGGAAAAACCTATGAAGCAAAAACTCAAAAAAATGCATCCACATGTTGCATTATTAGTCAAGGAGGAATTAAAGAAGTTGTTAGATGTCGGATTCATTCGGTCTATAGACTATGTGGAATGGATCTCAAATATGATGCATGTATCAAAGCCAGATGTAAGAATAATAATTTGTACAGATTTCAGGGATTTAAATAAGGCATGCCCTAAAGACGATTTCCCATTTATAGGTATTTATAGGTATTTTGGAAATAAAAATGAAATACCTATAAATACCTATGTCTAATGTTGGGATGTCTCCTAATTCAAAAGGAAGGAACCATATTATGGTCAATACTTTTCAACAAATATCTTCAGAACATAAATAAATATATGTATTTATTGGGTGAATCACTCAGATGATTCACATCAACAAAATCACTAGGACTCATCCCATTCTTTTGGGTTTTAAAGACGATTTCCCTCTGCCAAACATAGATATGATTGTATATTTGACTGTTGGACATGCTATGTATTCACTAATGGATGGATTTTCGGGATACAACCAGATAAAAATTGTGCCTGAAGATCAGGATAAAATAGCATTCACATGTCCTTGGGGTACATATTGTTGGAATGTAATGTCGTTTGGACTCAAGAATGTAGGAGCTACATATCAATGGGCAATGACTACCATTTTTCATGACATGATGCACACATTAATGGAGGATTATGTTGATGATCTTTTATCCAAATCACACACAAGAGAAGAACATTTGGATATCTTATCTAAAAAATTTAATAGGATGGAAAAATTCAAAGTCAGACTTAATCCAAAGAAATGTGTCTTTGGGGTGAAATATGGGAAGCTTCTAGGATATATTGTGTCAGAAAAGGGAATTGAAGTGTATCCAACAAAGGTACAAGAAATTATCAATATTCCACCGCTAAGGAACATCAGTCAATTGCACTCATTGTAGGGATGGTTACAATCCATCAAGAGATTCATTGCGCAAGTGGCAGATAAGATTTTACCATTCACTCATCTCTTACATAAAAATGTTCCATTTAAATGGGAAGATAGATATGAAGCAGCGTTTGATCAAATAAAGCATTATCTAATGAGTCCACTAGTGTTGATTCCACCAGTACAAGGTGAACCGCTCATATTGTATATTTCTACCATGGAAGTGTCTTTGGGAGAATTATTGGCATAGGAAGACAAAACAGGGAAGGAGCGAGCAATATATTACATCAGTCAAAATTTGACAAGTCACAAACTAAATTACACCTTCATTGAAAAATATTTCTTGGCAGTAGTGTTCACTTCTCAAAAATTGTGATACTATATGCTAACTCATAAAATAAAGCTTGTGGCTAGGATTGATCCACTAAAATATCTTCTCAATAAAGCAACCCTAACTAGTAGATTGGCTAAATGGGTCATGATCCTGAGTAAGTTTGACATTCATTATGTGGATTGGAAGGCTATAAAAGGACAAGTAATAGCAAATCAGTTGGCAGAGGCATCGATGCAAGAATAACATCTAATACACATTGATTTTCCTGACGCTGATGTATCCACAATAACCATTAAGCAGTCATGGGCACTCTATTTTGATGGCTCCTACACTCAACATGGATCGGGGGCAGGAATTTTTTTCATCACACCTCAAGGACATACAATTCCAAAATCTTATCGGCTAATGTTTCCTTGCACAACTAACATAGCTGAGTATGAGGCATTGTTAATTGGGATGATAATTGTAGTAGACTAGAAAATCACAAAACTACAAGTTTTTGGTGATTCACAACTTGTCATAGCTCAAATCAATGATGAATATCAAACTAAAGATGACAAGTTAATGCCTTCCAAGAAAATGGTGGATGATTTCAAGAAGTACTTTGTTGATATCAAGTTCACATAAATTATGTGTACTGATAATAGAGTTGCAGATGCCATGGCTACAATTACATCACTACTCTAACTATCAAAAAAAAAGCACGATATGATTTCTTGGTGGAACAATTGTTTTCTCCTGCCTATGACAATCTGGAAACTCAAATCATTTTTCACCTAACCAGTTCTGATTCTCCCTTGTATGGCCAAATCTTTACTTACCTAAAAGATACTACTTTACCCCTAGACTTTTCTAGAAATCAGAAAAGAAATTTCATATGCCAATCTTCTCGTTACACCTTAATTGTTGACGTCTTATACCGACATGGTCTTGATGGTACCCTCCTTCGATGTCTCGAACGCGATGAATAAGAAAAGGCCTTACAAGAGGTACATGGTGGTATTTGTGGGACACATTCAAGTGGACTAAACTTAACAAAGAAACTTGTTAGATCGGGTTACTATTGGCCGACCATGGAGAAAAAATAATTCATCTTTGTAAAGAAATGTTCAAAATGTCAAATTCATGGGAATCTCATTCATGATCCTACTTAGGAATTACAACCCTTCACCACAACATGGCCTTTTGCTCAGTGGGGATTGGATCTGGTTGGCAAGATACATCCATCATCATCAAATTGACACAAGTTCATTATTACAACCACTGAGTACTTTACTAAGTGGATTGAAGTTGTTCCCCTAACAACTATTACCGGAAAACAAATTTCCTCATTCATTTTGAATTATATCATATGTTGGTATGGCATTCCCAACTCTATTAGTACAAATAATGGAAGACGTTTCAAAAATAAATATTTTTATGAACTCTATGAAAGATTTCACATCCAACACAAGTTCTCTATGCCATATTATCCACAGGGAAATGGCCAAGCAGAGGCTTCAAACAAAACAATTATGAATATTTTGAAGGAAACAGTAAATGATGCAGGCCGTAATTGGCATGTCCAATTAAATCAAGCATTATGGGCATATAGAACAAGTATTTGCACACCAACAGGTGCTACCCCATATGCCTCATTTTATGGAGCAAAATCTATTTTGCCTTTAGAAGTTGAGATCCCTTCACTTTGAGTATTACTAAAAGGGCTAATAAATGATGAGTATTATAGAGTATCAAGGTTGCAAGAGTTGGAACTGTTTGATGAATGGCGTCAAAATGCAGTTAATCATTTAAAGGGATATCAATAAGTTATGTCCCACAGCTATAATCATAGAGTCAAACCACAAGATTTTCAAGTGGGTGACTTAGTTCTCAAAGAAAACCCTTGTAATCAGCAGGATCAGGAAAAGAAAGGCAAGTTCGAGCCTAATTGGTTGGACCTGTTGATTATTATTGCAGCATATGGATTGGGGGCATATCAGTTGTCAACATCAGAAGGGGGCCTGTTTGAAGATCCAACCAATAGCATCCACCTGAAGAAGTTTTATGCTCAAAAAATATCAAAAATAGTATAAAAAGTCCTGGAAAAATATCAAAAACAATATAAAAAGTCATGAAAAAATTCATAAAAACTGGAAAAATGTGTCATTAGGGTTAAAACCTAGCATATTATTATTGCACGGGACCTGTTTGAAAGGCAAGTTCGAGCCTAATTGGTTGGGCCCATTCATTATTATTGCAGCATATGGATCGGGGGCATATCAGTTGTTAACATCAAAAGGGGACCTGTTTGAAGATCCAACCAATAGCATCCACTTGAAGAAATTTTATGCTTGAAAAATATCAAAAACAGTATAAAAAGTCATGAAAAAATTCATAAAAACTAGAAAAATGTGTCATTAGGGTGAAAACCTAGCAAACAGGCATCTTTTGACATAGCAAAAATACAAGAAAAAAAAGAAAGAGAAAAATACAAAAAAAAAAAAAATCAAAAAAAGTGCAATAAAAACAAAAGGTGAAAACCTAGCAAACAGGCACTATTTGTGATTTTTTTGGCTCTCTCATCTATTAGGATACATCCTACATATCCATCTTTCATTGGCATCACATACATGCCTAGCCATCACATCCGCATCATGCATCCCAACATTTCCTTGAAATGACACGGATTTCATCATGGCTTGATGATTAATGTTATCCTTAGCAGTAGTTTGTGTCTAAATAGGAGTTAGAGTGTAGGATCATTGGAGGCAATTCGCTTCTTGGGACATTTTGGTAGGCAAGCGGCAACATGTGTCAAGTATTGGAATATTAGAAACAACAACTTATCCATTCAAAAATGGGTCTAAATGACTGTTTGATAGAAAAATGAAACAAATTGGATGATCTTAATCTAAATAAAATGAATGACAAACTTACGGCATAAGTTGATTTGTTGTTTTGACATTTGATGATATCATATCTTTGGAGTGGTTCAATGATGTACTGAACTAGAATCACAAGGAAGGAGTAGGATTTTTCTTGGTTGTCTATAAGCTAATCACTATTATTGTGCAAATTTGTAATAGGACATGCTCTACAACGTATCATTGATGACATTTCAGAATTTGCATAGGAAAATGGTTAACTTTTGTCTATTTATGCAAACAATACTCAGGTCATCTTGGTTCAATTATACCTCGATTCTTGTATTAATTTGCTACATCAAACATCATGGAAGTAGTACTCAGGTCATCATTGGTGCTAATATCCCCTTTGATGCTTGTACTAACTTTCAACATATCAAAAGGCTCAATGATGAAAATTACACGCGAAAGTGGCTCATGGAATGACAAATAGGAGAATAGTTCATTTTTGCATTCTAGGTTTGCATGGTTCATTTAGATTTGCATTTTTGGGACTATATGATAGAATTTTGGAGGTTTGGAATACTTCATATATCTTTTAAGACATCAATTGAGTACAATGGACATTTATTACATCTCATTTCATTATCATCTTTCATATCTCATTCTTCATTTAGGTTATCATTATCATTTCATTTGCATTTATCATATTTCCATTATCACATCATTTGTATCATTATTCATCATTATCATTGTTAGGTCTTATTCATTTTATCATAATAATTATCCATATTAGATTGCATTGCATTATTTTACACATCATTTACATATCATGTGCATATCACTTGTTAATAATTCATCTCATCATTTATATTTCACTTCATTTGCACATCATTTTCATTATCATTCATTTAACATGATTTGCATAATCATACATTGATAAAAGAAGATTACATTCATTATATACATCATGATAGAAAATCATTCACATACATCATCTCATCATGTTAGCATTCATCATAGGATCATCTAATCATGAAGCATATTCATCAAATCATCATTTACATTATAAAAATTGCATCACCATCTTATAAACATACATTTGTAGTAAATAAACACATCATCATAGATCATATCAAAATGCATATGTCATCATCCATAAGCATACATAATCATAAACCACATAGCATATAAAAGAAAAAATGCATACATAAATCAATGCCACATCCATATCAAATCACCACAACATATCATAATCTCATCAAAATAAATTTCCATGTGTACAAAGATATCAAATGTATCAACAAGATATATGTAAAATAAAATGGCAAGATGTATCCATAATCATCACTGAGGGGCATCTGGATGTGGAGCGTGACTACTAGTGCCTCTGGAGGTGGTAGGTCTTGATGGGTCTCTGCTTTCGAAAGCACCAATCTCTCATCTAATAGGTTATCCAACACTCCTGGCAGCACTCCTGGTGTGACTATGTGAATAGGTCCGTGACCGAGTGCCTGACTGTGTATAGGCTATCCTCTGCTCAGTAGGTACTACCTCAAAATATCTCATCTGATAATACTCTGCTTGACGAGAAGTCTCCAATCCCTCTGCCACAACCTCTCCAATGGAGGTGCTCTCAACTGACCTCAGGAGTCTCTCTGCTACTCCCTCTGCTTGAATACACTGCTCTCTGAAGCTATCTCGCTCAGTTGTAAGCTGAGCTACTTGTGGGTCAGGAGATGGTGGCTATGCAATCTATGCCTGCAATTGGTTAATGGTGACCTATGGCTATGCTAGCTAATTCTAAAGAGTCTGAACCTTTGCCTATAGACTGTTCATCTATCCCTGTGATGGAGCTCTAGTAGTAATACATGGAGCCGAAGTACTCAACTGGTCCACCACTCTAGCTGTGTGAGGCCTCGTCCTGAAGGGAACATCAAAGAAGAATATTTTTCTACCACCCCCACCACCTCTATCATCCCCATCATCATCGTTGTCATGAGAGCTATCTGAATCATCCTCATCATCCACATCCATAGCCACCCCACCTATATCCTCTACTCCGTGTGTCTACTCTGCCTATGCCTGCCCCTATGCCTGTGCCTGTGCATGTAGCTATCATCATGCCCATCATATAACTAGTCCACCTAATAGTGGAGCAGGCTCATCTGGACTTGTAAACCTGGGAAACGGATGTGAATAGAAGTAGGTAGCATAATCATCCGTCATGTGTGCATCTATGACCTCTAGATGAATAGCCCAAAACTCTTGCTATAAATTTGTGCACTTGGCCCTCACTACCTCAAAAGTGATAAATGGACCCCACTCTGGCACATCCTCGCGCCATCTGGCATAATAGGCCACACCCTATGACATCATCTAAACCCATCCATACTACCTCAATACTCACATAACCAGAAAGTGCTCGATGATGAAGGGAGTACAACCAATCATATATCTCATTATCCCGTAGTAAGGCAGCTCTATGTCATCCTCATCCCATGCCTCGCAATCTAGATATGGTCTCCAGATGACTATATCCATATCATCTAGTATCCATTGCCAGTACTCTAACTTTCCCAACATAAGCTAAACAAGGGGACCTGTGTATGCATATACATATGGATAGCCTAGTGGGCAATCTCTCTGAGCAATGGGGTAGGTGATGGAAATGTGTTCCCATGCCCAAATATGAAGAAGAGTAACTCCGGCTGAGATACTCTTCCCATCTGTATATACTACCTAATGAAGATCATGGTATAGATGGGAAAGCATGCATGATCCCCATGCATATTTGGTCTAATGGAGGAGCATGTCCTTCAGAATCCGACCCCAACCTACTGATAGTCCCTTTGACCTGCGATCAGGACAAAGGAAGCCACCAATGAAACCTGCTAGAACTGATGCAAGAGGGGCATATCTCTATAACATGTCTCTCCATACAATCTCATACCCGCTAGCATGAGGATCGTGAAAGACTCTCCATGAGGCATCTATCCCCCCAATCTCCTCATGATCATAAATCACAAGCTCACCAACTACTGGGATGCCTAGAATCCTATACACATCCTCAGATGTCATAGTAATCTCTCCAATCAGCAAGTGAAAAGTATTATGCTCACTATGTCATCTCTCAGCTAATGTGGTCAATAGTGCCCTGTTGACCCTATATTGTGGGATCCTAAGGAGGGAACCCAACCCGCATCTAACAATAACCCCTATCTCTACCTGAGATAGTCTAGGAATCATGTACCATGTCTAGGGAAATCTCTCTCTAATCTAGAGGATATTAAAATCCTCCTATAAACATCAAGCACATCAAAGATCAAGTCATCAGAAAGGATTATCAAAAGAAATCATCACACATATCATATCAAATCAAGTGAATCATATCAACATCATCAATCTATCATCACTATTTGTCTTTTAATCAGGAAAGAAAAATTATCAAATCATTTACTATTTGTTCTTCAAGCAGGAAGGCAAATTTATCATTTCTTACTATTTTTTTTCATTCAAACATGGAAACAAATTTAATAACCAATTGGCTCAACATCATCATCATTACTATTTGTCTTTCAATCAGAAAAAAAAAAATTATCAGAATCATCATTACTATTTTTTCTTCAAGCACGAAGACAAATTTATTAAAATTGTTACCAAAATCAAGCTAATCTATCCTTGGTGTTATTGGAAATCATCAAATTAGTTGTCTAATACAGCAACAATCATCAAGCAACCATCAAATCAATCTCAAAAATGCCAAATCGAGAAAATTTCATGGATGCGCTAAAATAGTTCATTGATGCGCTAAATCATCAATACGCTACTTTATCCATGGATGTGCTAAAACAGAGGTTAAATGTGCTAATTCATCACTGCGCTAGTCTAATTAGTGTATGCGCTATTCTATCAGCTCCTATGTGCCATTCTGGCAGATGCGCTAATCTATTCACCAATGCGCTAATCTATTTGCCTATGCGCTAAAACAATTTTTTCATGCGCAAGGTTGAATGCGCTAAACTACCTAATCTATGCACTAAACTAAAGCTCGCATGCACTAAAACAGAATCCTATGCGCTAAAGTAGAAATTCGAAAATACAAAAAAATGAAAAAATCATCAAAAATGCGTTAAAATTTCACGAAGGAGGATCAAGCAATCTTACCGAAGGTTAATACGTTGCTGATCTCTGATGATGGTGGGCTCGCTCGAATTGGTGGCACTCATAATGGATCGGCATCTCAAAAATTCCTCTCAGAGCTCTAAAAATTGCAAAAGGCTACTATTCAAATGACAATGACTTCTCACCTTTTCCACCTTTTAAGGGGGTTAAAAAGAGAGGTTATTTTTATTTTTACTATGCAATGTGCTATTTCGAGAGATAAATCGACAATTTTGCTCCAAAAATCATCTCAATTATTTCAATCATCATCATCATTTAAATCACATAATTTATCTCTCGAGGGGGCATATAGCATCATCAGTCAATTTTCAAGGTCAGGGGTAAACTTTTTAATTCTTTGAAGCAATGCTTAAAACACATCACTTCAAAGAGGGGAAAAATGTACACATCTAAAAATGGTCACAGTTAATCAAACTTGTTAATTAATTAAATATAAATTATTTAATTAATATTCTTCTAAACTCATCTACACATAAATAAATTTAACTATTTATTTATATCGTTCACTTTCTAAATTCTTCCAATTTAATTATTATCATCTTTCTCTTAATTAATTAAATAGATTTCACAATTTATTTATATTAATTATCACAAGTTTAAATTTTAAATTTAAATAATATTCTTCATTCCACATTTAATTAAATAGTTCTAATATTTAATTACACACTTTCTAATTCTTCATTTCACATATAATTAAATATTCTAAAATATTTAATTAGAAACTTTACACTTAATTAAATATTGTAAATATTTAATTACTTCCCTTTTCATCTCTCACACATAGTTAAATATTAATTATTTAATTATGGAAGCTTCTAAATTTATTGTCACATGTAATTAAATAAATTTATTTACTTAATTAGGGATTTATCCTCAACTATCAAGTAACTTCTCATAAATGAAGCGCACAAATGGCAACTTTCCTTCATTTTTGAATGGAGAAGGTTGTGTAGGAGGAAACATCTCCCATTATTCTCTCAACCTTCCATCTTTTTCTCAACTTCTCATTCTCTCACCATTCATCTTGATAGGTTTGAATTCAATTGTTGATCTTGGCCAACTAGATTCTTGCCTCCAAAAATCTATAAATACAACCCTCTTGTGAGTTGAAAAAGATCCTAGATTTTGTGAATTTAAGCGTGATTACTATATTTGCATGCAAATCAGCATTTAGAATTTCAAGTTTATAGCATTGCATTTCAGATTTTAACTTCATAGCTTCAATCATTTAGCAAATAAACATGCATTTTCCATAAATCTCGTTCTCCTAAGTTGTCATTTCAACAAGCTTTTGCTTACACCAAATGAGAGCCAGTAACTTGCATTGAATCCTTGGAGATAGAGGACAATGGGACGCATGTGAAGGAGTTGTTGTTATTTAGAGTTTGTTTTATCTTTTTAATTAGTTTCCTTTGATTTAGTGTTTCATTGGTGTGTTAGTTTATCTTATTAATTATTCCACTTATTCTCACACACAGATGTATTTCATAATATGTAGTATTACTACTTATATAAAAAAATAACATCATTACCTAAATCCCCCAGATAATATATATAGGAGTGTAGAGACACTTTCCTCCAATTCATGAGTATCTAGATCTTCCCTTTCCAATCCCATAGACAATGATCTTCTCTATTATGAACAAATTATCTACCTATACACTTTCCTCCAATTCATGAGTATCTAGATCTTCCCTTGCCAATCCCATAGACAATGATCTTCTCTATCATGAACAAATTATCTACCTATCCTTTTCTAAGGCATCGATGTTAATATCGTTTGATCATCCAATCAGATAATTATAAGGTATGGGATGATAATAGATCATAATCCTTGACCTTTCCATTAATATATTTCTCTAAAAATCCCAATACCTTTTCCTTGTGTTCATAAAATGTATGACTTAGTTAACATCATGACTTGTGAATAAGTCATTAGTTCTTTGAAATTAAAAACATATCCACATTTTTTATTGGGTGGGATAATTAATCCGAATTAATCCACTCTTTTCCTTCCCCCCTTAGCGTTTCCACAACTTTTGATATATTCAAATTTGAACTCCTTTCAATACGTGCTTCTTTGAAAGGATTTTCATTACTTGTTTTTGGCTTCCCATTTCCTTTACCTTGCCTCATGGCATACCTTCAATATACTTTTCCCAAAGTTAGATTCATCATTTTTTTATATCTCATAGATTCAACATTTTGGATCATCCAATAGGAGATCTAATGAATAATCAACAACTTAGAAGTTAAGAGGCACACTATTATTCCCAATATCCCTTTTAGTGGATTAATATCCATACCCACAAAGCCTCATTGGTTGATGTACCTTTCTACTTAGAGTGTTGTTTCCCTTGCAACTTTTATTGTTTTGACACATAGTGCCATATTGTATTCCCTTTCCTTTTGGAACCTTTAAACAAATGTTTATTTTTGCAAACATGTAGGCGAGTTCATCTTATACTTCAACCTATCTATGTACTTTACAAACCTTTGTCAGACAAATATGATTTACCTTTTTAGGCTTCTTTCCTATAATCACCTTTTTAAGTGACTTTATTCCAATACTTGGAATCCTATTCTCTCATAACCTTTGGAGATACCAAAAATGTTTGGTCTCTTTTTCTTATCTTCATCAAACTCCAATAATCTTATTGATTTTGGTTGGTGAAACCTTTCCCACATCATTGATTACTTATTTTTGGCCATTCCGATCTTTCCTCTTTTCCTAGGCACTAACTCTAATCTTGCAAGATCTTATCCTTTATACAAGAATTTAGATTTATGTTAGGAATTTTCCAATATTGTGGATACCTCCTTTGTTGACTTCCTAATTCGATCTATTTTATGTTGATATTGCATACACAAACTCGTAGGTATTTTCTCTAAATCCAATAATCCTTGACTCTTTACAACTATAGTTGCTACTCTTAAGCGGTTACCTCAATTCTTCTCATTCCCTTAGAGTCATATATCTATTTCATAGGATAAAGGTATATATTGGTTATTCTTCCTAACCTTCCTACATAACCTGATTGTATAATCTTCCGCAATCCCAGGTAATATCATAAGTTATTGGTTTAGGAGTTCCTACTCCAGCGATAAATCTTAACTAGTCCCATTTTTCTAGAAATATTCATCTCCCTTTTTACTTCCCTATGTTCTTTTCACTTGTCGTTGTGGAACAAGAACTTTAGAACAATTATCTTCTAATAAGGTTTACATATTGTTGTGTAATGATCTCATAGGTTTCAATGTAGAACCTAGTAGCTCTGATACCACATGTAACATACTAACCATTCTATAAAGTAAACAAATCTTATTTTACACCAAACGAGTAAATAAACAAGTAAAAAATCCATTACAATAAATTTTTTCTTTTCTTTTATTGATAACTTCCAATCAAGATGAAAACATATTACAACATGAATTCCTTTTCATTTCAAATATACATCAATGTAAGAAATCATACAAATAAATACATAGCTCATGGCTCGCTTTAGAACAAATAGTTGTAACACAGTCCATGATCCTTCCTTTCAAATCTTGGTTGTTTTGTCACTTGTTGTGGAGGAGAAGAATCACTCAATTTTTACCAATCACAGACTCTTAATGCAGTCCCCCGCACATCTATCATTTGATAGATGGCCCTTCCCTTTGATGAATATATTGGTAGAGTAACCGATAATGACAACCAAGTGAGCATAGTGTTGTGTCATACATAACTAGAACCTTACAATCCCACAATCTTGAACTAGCATGTAATAATCGATCATGGTGAAATAATAGTGTAGTCTCAACAGTCACACAATCTTTAGTGGAGTCTCAAACATTGCACTGCTTTGGTCAAAGTGATATATTTAATAAACGAATAAGAATTATCTATCACATACACTACTTAGGGTTGATTTGACTTAAGGCTATCTCACACTACGCATAGGTATTGTACTTCAATGGATAGTCTATCATCCTAGACTAACCTACAACAGTCTAATCTACTTGAAGTGAATCCATATAACAAGTACACAAGCTCCCTCCCATACTAGATTAACTATCCTAGGAGTAACACAAGTTTTTCTAGTTAAAATAATAACTTAGCTGGGTGTACCTCAAGTGACCCTTGCATTCAATCAAGCCTAATCTATAATAACTAATATAAATACCACTCTCCTATTATGGAGTTCTTGCAAACACAATATAAAAATAGCTAAAAATATTCAATTCCCTTTTTCAAAAATATTCTTAAATGCTTCTATTTCACAAATAAAAAAGATAATTTAGGCATACAAAAAACACATTATTTCTAAGTAAATAACAAGAGGAAGAGATCCCCATGCCTGTTATCGCTTATCCCAAATGATGAAAAATGTGCAACCTTCTCCAATAGTAATTCAACTTGAAATCAACTTCCCAAAACAACACTCTCTCTCACCTTTTGATAGCTCACTTCTCTCGAATAATAAAGTTACCTCTTACTCACAAAGGATCACTCTTTCGTCACTCATAATATAGATAAATATGGTTGGTAATATCTCAGAAATAAAAAATAGCGAATGATTTATAACTCTTGGTAAATTGTGTCTCTCGCAAGTGAAATGGAAGAATCTGTGTTACAAGTGAAATGGTGCGACTATTTATAAAGTAGCTAGGAATTCTAAAATCCTATAGTTTAGGCATGAATAATGACACAAGTTTCATGAAAAGTAAATCAGAAATAAGGTGGTGATGGATAAAGCTCAAACTCAGCAAAAACCTTCAACAAATCGACTTCCTCATTGACAACAATTCAAAGACCGTTTCAAACAGTACATGGAGAATTTGAATATTTCTCTACTAGAGCTAGGTTGGTGTTGTTTTAGATAAAGTGAAATAGTCAATCCTAATAAAACAACATATAGCAAGAATTGATTGGAATATAGGTTGAGTCAACTTAAGCCAATTAATATGTTGGACTAAGTCCACATATCTCTCTTCCAATTTGTTGACGAAGTCAAAGTTTACAGATTGAAATGTATTGATGTGTTTTCCATATATACGTGTCTTGGTTGGTGATATGTGACTCATATACATAGTCGTGTATATCTCCATATCAACTTCCAATCTAATGACTATCATCGACCCTTATTGCCTTGGTCAATTAACATCAAAGGTAGTCTTAATAAATCAATTTCTTATTGAATAAGGAATAGTCGAATTCTAATTTCATAATCAATATGTCTAATATATATTATTATTGTTATTATATATATTGTATATACTATATACTATATGCATATATATATATATATATATATATATATATATATTTAAATACCTTTAGGTATTAATATATATATGTATTCATATATATAATATTTTGATATATATTTACATATAATATATATATAGATATATATATCCTAAGCCAGTCAGCATACATTCGATATATATTTATATATGAGTGCAAGAAAAATAGTTATAATAATAAACACATTATACAAGATGTATGCACATATATATGTATAAATCTATACACTTCTATGTACACGTATATATCGGTATAACATATCGATGCATCTATATGAGCATGTCCATTTGTCAATGTATGCTTGTCTCAATATATATATACATATGGATATGTGTATATACTATACGTATATATATGTTCACATCTGATTCACTTACAACCATTCATGTTACCATCATATTGTTAAGTGTGTATGTGTGGTATATCTACACATATGCATATACATGTCATTAGATACCATTGAAACTCATTTGCATACATGCAAACATACTTCCACCTACATCCCACTTACCCATATGATTGTAATAGCACAAGAAAGATCTCAAAACTCAAATAGATAAACATCACCTGCAAATGCATGTAGAAGCAAACAAGACTCCTAATGCAAACATTATAGCCAAGGATGAATTACCTATTACCCACAAACTGACTCAATTCAATCATTCTAATGTGGTGTGGGTTTATGCTCAAATAGTAACATTTACCAATTACCTGACCAAGATCTTTTCCTGATTGATACTTCCGCTCCCCCTGGAGAAATGAACATTTACCTGCAACCACTAACAGATTCCTACGGTAGTTACTTGTTCATAACATATGTAGTAAACACAAACATTTCTAAATTTAGAATAACAATAATTCAATAACCTTCCATTCACATATATGCAATATTTCACCATGAATAACATCAACTAAGGTAGCATAAAATGAAACGACATCACATGATATAACATTCATATTGATAAAAAGGTAAAATCAGAATTCATTCATCTCCAAAATTCACATTACATTCATATTTACCTTATGTAGTAATAGTAAATAGTAACTTCACAATTGGGATGTAACAAATCAGACCAATTTTGTGTGAAGTTAGGCTACCCATGGATTTTCTCCATGAATGTTATCCTATCAGTTGTGCATAAATGTTTAAATTTTCCATTTGGAAATGAAATATTTAATATGCACCATAGTGGCTTTAATCTTGTGTCTTCCCATGGGAATTTCTCATTGGATTTCTTTTGGACCAAACCTATGGACCCTGTTAGGCCTCGTGAGGACTTCTTTTTCAAATCCTATCAAAACTTTAAGGAAAAACACATAGCAAAATTATCCCTTACCAATATGCCTCAACCCACGATTGAGCCTCCTATCCTTGATGAAACTATAATTGAACCAAAATCCTTTGCAAGTAACCAAGACCAAAACGTAGTAAATCCTCCACCCATCTCCTATAAGAGACCATGAGATAACCAAATAAGTCTCGTTGTGCCTCTTAAAATCAAACAAGTTTACAAATCTAAAGAGAAAGTGGTTGAACAACCTCCCATGGTTCCTTCCTTTCCTTCCTTAAGGGAATAAAATAAGCCTATGGTTGATAAACACACCCTTACACAATCACAACTCAAAAATTGAATGAAAATAAATTCAAATGCTAGAGAGCATCGACGTAGAAATTGTACTATTGCTTGATTATCACAAGCAAAATAATAAAAGAAAAACATAGAAAATAAAAATTAAAACTTACCTCAAACAATGCATGATGATTCTCCACCTTCGCCAAAATAAGAAAATCCTAAATCTCGAACATAACAAGAACAAGAACCTTCTATGGATATTATCACTAGACCTTATGTTGTGATAAACTTGGATGATGATAATGAAACTACTAAAATTGATGATGAAGTGCATAAAGAGTTAAATTTATTGTTTTCCTCTTCCATGAGCTTAAATGATAGAAATCATGATAATCCTCCTACAAATAGTGATTCACCACATGTTGAACTTGGTTATTGTCCTAGTTTGGAACTTGATGTTACCCCTTTGGCTAGTTATCTACCTTCCACATATGATGAACAAGATTATGATGCAGATGACTTTCTATAGGTTGAGTCGCATATGCCTTACTGGTCTTTTGTTTCCTTTTCATTTTATTTTTGTGATTTCATGCACGTAATATGATCCCCCATTCTTTTCTATTTGATGTAGATCTTCATTATTATTCCTCTATTTGTACCTTCATTCATCTATATGTCATAGACCCTTATCTTTTATTTTCTCTTATATTTTCATTTTGGGGATGACACAAGGCATCGAGACATTTAGGTCTCTTCCATGTTGACCCAAAAGGCTTTTATTTGTTTTTTCTCTCTATGTGTCATTCTTCAATTTCCATGAGTTATTTTGGGAATGATGATTTTTTCAAGCTCTATAATATCATTGTAGTAAAGACATAGGTTGACCCCACTATGTGAATCCCTTGTGTGTTTTGGATTTTATTTTGGGGGAAACCCCTTCCTTTTTCATGATGTAGCTTCATTTGGAAACATGTCTTGGCATAGGGCTTTCCAAACAAGCTCTTATATCTTCTTTATTTTTAGCATTTATCATTTTCTACTTTAAATTAATTGCTCACAACATGGTGTTAGAAATTTCTTTAAAGTGGGGGAATACATTGGCATTGTCATTTTGGAGATCTTTCGACTTTTCTCATGTTTCATTGTGTTGTCTTATTACTTTTTTCAATGTTTCTTCTTCTTGGTGGTGTCATTGGGTTTGATTTCCTCCAAGAGTGTGACCTTTCTTGGCATATTACTTTCCTCTTAGTGGTGATGCTACACGTTGCTTTCCCTAAGTTGTGAATATTTTATCCTAGACTTGTCCTCTCTTGGAGACATTAAGCATGATGTTCCTTAAGAGGAGACCTTACATGAACTAAGAAAAACCCCTTTGAATGTGTCTTATCTTCTTTGAATTTTTGTTCATAAGTTTTTAGCATAACACAACTTGCTAACCTTATGAAGCTCAAAGTTACAACCCTTTTTCATGGCCACCACGCATAACACACTTTTCTTTCCTATGGTGCCTTGTTTGTTCATAAGTGCTTGGTATAGTGTAGCTTGCTAAGCCTTGTGGAGCTCAAAATTCATATTGTGTGGTGCCTTAATAAAGTTATCGGAGGTAGAAATTTGCTATGGTATAGGAGCCTAATAAGATTCTCTCATTTTCCACCCTTGGGGACTCACCTAGTGGATAACAGATTTTAGTAGCTCATGTGAGCGTGCATTGTTGTTTGCATAGTGGACAATGGGTTCCACTTGTAAACATTTTTGGACAAACAGTTGATGTATGTTCCACATCGCATTGGACAATCGAGGCTTGATCCTTTCTCTATTCATTTTCCTTTTTCTCTTTCTTTGAGTCTTTGGAATTGTATGATTGAGTATCTTATCATTGTTGCATACACATTGTAGTGTAGAAAAATGTTGTTGCTTACATTTTCACCAAATTTGGGAATAATTAATGATAAATTAGACTTGATGTTGCCTTGATCTAGTGTTGTGATGAGTTTTACACATCCATATTAGGTTTTGGGCCCTTTTAAAGCTAAATAAACCTAAATTTTCCTTAATATAGTGTTGTAAAGTGTATTTATTTACACGTTCACATTAAATTTAGTAGGCTTGTGAACTAAGTAGACCTAATCTAGTGTTGTAATGTGTTGTTAAATTTTACATTGGGTTTAAGACCATTTTTAGCTAAAACAACTAATTTTTGCCTTAATTTGAAGTTGTAAACTATATTTATTTACGCTCTCACAATGAATTTTGGGCCCTCTTTCATTTATAACCTTTATATCCTCATTAATAGGCCCCTAAGACCCTATATTGTGCATCCTAAGGCACATTTCAATCAAAAACCTGACAAGATAAACATATAAACTTAATTTCTTCACTCCCTAAAATTCTCTCTCTTCAAATAGGCCTTGTGGGATCCATACACCAGCTTGGGTGTATGAGTCCCATCTAGGTGGGACCCATATGCCACTGGTGGCGTATGAGTTCCATTTGGCCTATTTGTAAGGTTTTGAGTATGAAAAATTGGGTTTTTAGTTCAAATTTCATGTATGTTGGCCTATGGGATCTAATACACAAGATATTAGATGGATTTCCTATATAAATGATCTTGCAAACCATTATTTCATAATTCCTACATGTTATCAATTCAAGCATTCAAGATTTAAGCATTCCAAGACTTCACAGGATTGTTCGGAGAGTTTGCAAGATCATTTCTAAAGCATTCAAGAGCAGATTTCTTCATCAATTGTTGTAGAAAATAAAGATCCATCATCATGTCAAGATCATCAAGCATCAAGAATTTTTTTGAGCTATTGTTGTGATGTAGCATTGAAGATCCAAGGTCAAGCATTATTCTATATTTTATCTCAAGATCAAGATCTACATTCTACACATGGCCACTCCATGTTAGATTCATGATTCATGTTACAAGACATCATTCAAGGTATTATTATTCATGTTTCATGTATTATGTTTCCTATTTCATGTTATTTTTTCATTTTTTCATCATTTGGTTTAATTACCTAAAAGGGGTTTGACCAAGGCAAACCCCTATTCACTAACAATCAATAAGTTTTTCTTCTCTTTACATGTGTGATTGCAGATCTAGGTGTATTGGAGCTTGAAAAAACCTTGAAGATTAGGTCATAATCTTGGAGAAATTTGTTGGAGTTGTTCCCTCATTGGTAAGGTTGCTATCTTCACAAAAAATCACCTACAGCCCTAAAAATCAGGGTTTTAGATCCAAAAATAAAGTGGAATAGAAAGAATAGACATTGAAGACCAGATTTAGTTTTTGAACTTCTAGAAAACCATAACTAGACCCATAAACCAGTCCTGGTGTATGAGTCCCAATTTAGGTCATCTTTTGGATTTTTCATTTTCAAATACCATTTTTCCAAAAACTTGTTCCTGTGTAGAAACCCTGATCTGGGACTAATTTGCCTAGACTGGCGTATGAGTCCTAGTAGGTAAATTTTTTAGGATTTCAACATTTCAAAGTTCATTCAAGTCTACTTTAGGTTTCTAGGTGCACACATTTCATCTTGCAACATTTTTTTTGTTTTATTTGCATTTCTAGGTCATTTAGTGGAATATTGCATAATACTAGGGTTAAACATTTCATCTTGCATTGCACTTGTCTTTCCAAGTCTAAACTTGGTGGTGAACCCTTGATAATCTATAAAATACCCTATTGTTAGGTATCTTTACCCTTTCTTCATTGGATTGAGATCTCTAGGGCATCCTTGAATGTGGAGCATGGAAAAGCTTCTTGTCCTAGGTCCTAAACCCTCATGATGACAATTTTCATCCTTTCATTTTGGTCAACCTGCATTTAGAACATCATAATTCTGATTTGGAGTTCATCGTCATCCTAGACCTTGCTTGCATTAACATTCAATTAGGATTTGCATCAGTTAATTGGCATTCTAGGATATCTAATTTTGCATTAGAGAAAGTGCATATAAGCTACATCTCAAATCATTGAAAATCATAAAAAATCTAGATTTAAACTTAGTTTATAGATCATACAACATAAAAAGCATAAAAATCAAATGAATTTTTTTGAAAATTTTGAAAAAAAAATTCACTGGGACTCATACACCCCTCTAGGAAAATCAGTCTTAGTGTTGATTTTGAACTACATTTTCTAGAATTTAAAACTCTATTTTTGTGCTCTTGTTTGCTATTAAAATCTTTCTATTTCATTTTGCATAGCTTTTTTAATATTCAAATCATTAGAATTTGCATAATTTATAGACATTGCAATTCTGGATAGAATTAAATCCTTGCATCTTTCATTTTCTGTATTAATTCAGAGTTCAATTAGATTATATTAGATTTGGATTTCATTAGTGTAAGAGAGTGGGACCAACCACTACAAGGCCCCAAGTCACGAAAGGCCAAGAGCAGAAAGGCTGCCCTAACTTACCTCAATTGCAAGGGTGATTAGGATAGGGGGGATGAGAATGATGAGGATTGTGTGTCCTTTGACCACTCTTTAATCTTGAGAGTTGAAGGGAAACTAGACGAGTCGCCTTTTAAGGTCAACTCTGCATCTCAAGTAGCTCTTTGTCAGAGGACAAAAGCGCGGTTTTGGGATGACAACGCAGCATACTAACGTCTCACAAGCACGTTGGCATCCATACGGACATAAAACTAGAGAGACAAGGTTAAATCCTCAACAAAGGACTATTATCCTAGTTTAGAGGTTTCTTGAACAACAGAATGAGACTAAAAAGAATGCAACATAGGGACGAACATGATAAAGGAAGTATATTATTGCAAGGGTGATGAAGACAATCTCGCACAACAATCTTCTCACCAACTTGCTTCAAGATCTCTCCACCTACACACAATAGAGAGGGTAAATGTTGGGGCTATTTAGGGGCCTACCTCAATCAGACCCTCATTTTGGTGTTTCCACCTCCACAGACAACCAAGTTTACAATGATATAAATAAAGATAAAGGAGGAAATACAAGCTACATAAACAAAAGACACTGTAAATAGTATGTGCTTACTCAACCAAAGGCGATAGAGAAGATAAGAGGAGTTTACCACCTCCGTCCAAAGCACTCAAGGCTTATGGAGGAGAAAATGAGAGGAACTCAAGCCTCTGTTGCAATGGTGTTTATCCTATACTTGCACTATCAGAGTGATGCAGTAGTGGATTGTTTTTATGGAGTGTAAAGTGTTGCTACAAAGCTTGGAGAGGGATGAGTGGAATGGAGAGAGTGCTCAAATGATCTTTCCAAAATTTTGTTAAAGAGGACAATGGATGAATGAATGAAGAATATGAAGTAAATGATGAAAAAAGACCATATTCAAGTCGGCCAGCTGAAGAGGGGTGTTACACTTCAACTTCCAATAGGAAGTGTAATGTCTCTATAGTCTCCAGCCATAGAAATCTACCAAGGATGTAAGCATGTCGCATGGATGTTTGTGCATTCCGCAAGCATCCCTGACAGAAACACCCCTATTGACACACAAAATAGGCACCAAGTGGAATGTGGACAACAGGCTTAAGTGGAATTAAGCATTTGCCTTAGGTTTTCTAAAGTGTAAGGGGGTAAAGGGGAATTTTCATTGGGGGTGCAAATTCACTCCTATACATTTTTATCCCACTTTAGCAAGCATGAATACTGATGAGTGCTTCGATAAAGTAGAGTAAGAGTAAGAAATGTATACCTGAATTGATGAGGAAGCATAGCATGGTCTGGAAAACTCAGAAGCATAGGAAAGGACTGCATAGTTCAGTGGAACTATGAATCTGAAGAGCTAAAGTACCTTACAAGCTCATAGTCCTGCAAGGGAGGTATCCTTCAATAAATATCAGATGAAGGAGACTAATAAGAGCACCTTATAGACCCATAGACTTACAAGGAAGGTATCCCCAAAGAACTCTCACATGAGGGAGACTGAGTAAAGGGGACTCCCCAGAGTCATCGAGGGTGACATTTTTACCCAAAGATAAAACATGTCAGGAAGCGGCCGCGCAAGCCAGTGAACTGATAGTCACGTAGACCATTGCTAAGTTGTAAGACTTTCAAAGGTGTCCCTTGGGAACCCTTCAAAAGGAAGGAGGGTCCACTCAAGGGACACACTATTTGAAAAGTAAAGTCTAGTTGGGCTTCCCCCAAGCTAGATGTAAGGATGTGAAGTAGGTCTAGTCGGGCTGCCCCTGGACTAGACATGAAGAAGTAAGACCCGTCTGGTCGGTCTGCCCCCAAGCTAGCTGCAAGGATGTGAAACTAGTCTAACTAGGATGCCCCCAAGCTAGATGCCATAGAACTTGTTGAAATTTTTTGAAGGGGTCCCTTGGGGACCCAACGTGAAAAGGAGGGGTCCACTCAAGGGACACACTGTCCAAAATCTACCATCTTCTTTCTCGAATCAATTCACCATAAAGGAATCATTTCGAAAGATGTTCACTTCATGAAGGAATTAGAAAGGAATGAGATGTTCCCATGTGAGGGGAAGACTAATACCATTCCCACTTTAGAGGAGGGTTTCCAAGTCCTTTCTTTATGAACCCATGATGAAGGAAATATGTTTCGTTAGGGTTTCAAGTTGAGAACACAATTCTAATAAAGAAGTGTGTGAAGGATCTTTGAGAAAAGATTCGTTTGGTAATGAATGTTTTTTCTAAAGATCATGTAATGTAGAATTAATATTTTCACACATAAAAGGGACAAATCAATCAAAGAAGAGAGGAAGATAAAGAGAAAGGTAAGAGAAAAGAGATCACATACAAAGGGCATAGGGGGATTTAGTGTCATGGGGTCAAATCTGCCTTTATTTATATATGTGATCAGTAACCGTGGTGCAAGGTGAAATATCATCAATCCCCAACCAAATCAGGAAGAATGCACGATAGACAAAGTGGAAACTAAAAAATTAGGTCAACATGGAAGGAGGCCTAAATGCTCCCGATGCTTTGCATCATCCCCAATTTACCAAAATTTAATCATAAACATGGAAGAATAGAGATACATATAGAGGAAGGTTTACAAAAAAAATACCATAACTGTATCCAAGCACAAATAGGGGTGACGAGGGTCATTCAAGCACATATAGCATGATTACAGGGAAACACATCATGACACACATACACATCTATTCTAAAGATCAAGAAGCGGGTCTCCTCCTAACACTGTTCGACCAAGAGGTCATCAGCTTCCCATTCTAGATCATCATAGGGGGGAGGATGACGAGCTTGCAATAGTGTAATGTTAAGGGGAGGAGCTTTCGATCCTCCCACAACAAGGGACAAGGAAAAGGGACAGGTAAGGTCTTCATCGCTCAACTCTTGTGGGTCTAAGGTCAACGAATTTGCGAAGATTGCTAACATGGTTGGAACTTCATCCACCGAGTTAAACATACACTTAATAGGATTTCCATGCTTCACTTCAGCAAATAGAGGAGTTCACACCCGAGGTTCACCACTAGGTTCATTGAGAGACTCGAGAGTAGTGAAAAAATCAAGGGAGGCAGGAGTTGGTTCTGTCACTAGGACAAAACAAGTCAACGTAGGGCCACCTTTTGGAGGAGGTGAGCTCTTCTTGTGTCCTCCATTGCTGGAGGAACCAGGATTTACCTTCTTCATCGAAGGAGGTGAACTCCCCACAAAAAAAGTAAGGAGGGTCGAGGGAGAAGAGGAAAGAACCGCAGTGGCTACGATTGAAGTTTTAATCATATCCATGGGCTTTGGGAAAGGTGAGATATCCAAAATGGAAGTCAGCAAGGGAGGCTCTGTAGAAGAAGTGATAAACACCTGCACCTTTTCAGGCACCTATGCACTCACAGCGGGAGCCAGAAGAGATTCAAAGATAGTTAGATCAAAGTCTGAAAAGGGGAAAGAGGAGGACACAATAGGAGGTTTTGTATTTTCCTCCTCCTATTGTAAGGAGGCTTTCTCAGCCAGGAGATCCTTTCACCGATGCTTGTGCTCCCATGCAAGGAAGTTTCTATGGCTCTTTGAACCAGAAGTCAAAACTTGCAAAGGGACAAGGATTCTACTCAGCCATGGGAATGTCCTCCATGGTTGTTTCCAACAGAAGGGTAGACTCCTGAATGGGAGCAAGAGGAGAAGGTTTAGAAATGGCAAGAGGAATCAACTCTACCACCTTAGAGGTGGATCCTTTTCTATTTGAGGGAACAAGAAGAGTTCGAGGGGAAAATTATCTCCATGAGCCTTTGTTTCTACCATACAGATAGTACCAAGGTCCTGGGGACCCATTAGGGAGATTCGATATCCTGATCTTGGGCTTCACCAAGGAGGCATCATCAGACTCAATGGGTAGAACTCGGGCTTGTTCATCCAATACTCCTCCCAAGAGAGGGGAGTGGATGAATCAACCCGAGAGGGAGCAAGCTTCTCCTTTCCCTTTTGGTAGGAGGAGGTGGCTGGCTGCTCAGCTACAAGAAGGGTCAACTTTTGATGTCCCTTTCCTCTAGTCTTATACTTCACATAGTTCTTGTGAATTAGGTTTGTTCTTTGTGGGATTGGACCAACCAGAGTGGGAAAAAAGTGATCCAATGAATATCCCCCATGAGATACCATAGGCTAATATCTAGTATCATACACCACATGAATGAAACCTTCATGGGAAAACTTAAGGAACTTATGAATTACAGAGGTGATCCCATTCATGGAAGCCAACTAAGTTATACCTAGCTTCATCCTGTATAGGTCCGACTCAAGAATGACATTGAAGACCATGTATACATTCCTAGGTCCCACTAGGATGGACAACATTATTGATCCATAAGGTTTAAGAGAAATTCCATCATGTGTATGGATCATGGATTTTGTTTTTTCATATTCCTCCCTTTGTAGGGAGTTTAAGAGTAATGTCTCCTTCGTGATGATATTCACTCTACTCGTGGGGTCGACTAAGACCCCAGTCACAATGTTACCATTGAGGTGAGTGGGAATATAAAGTAGAGAAGGTTTACCATTTGCTAGCACATCTTGTGAATTAAACATTACATTTGGTGAACCGGTCACAAGAGGAGCAGAGGGAGTAACAGTAACCATGTTAACATACGCCTTGGGAAAAGAAACAGAATCAGAGGGATCGATAATCATGTTAGAAAAATATGGTGGAAACAGATCTGTGTATATCAGCAAGTCACTATTAGCTTTCGCCACTGGTTTGTTCATGTTTTGCTTACTCCCATCAAAATAGATAGTACCATCCTTGATGCAATCCTATATCTCATGGTGTAGGTGCATGCAGTGTTTGATATCATGTCCGTTAACTTGATGGTACTGAAAATATGTATTTGCTTCATACAAGTTAGGATATAGTTCCCTAACTGGTTTAGGGGGTGGTAGGGTAAGGGTCTTATCTTTCACCAACTTCTACAAGATGGAAGAATAGGATTTTGATAGATTCATAAAATTTCATTCGCGTCTAAGGTTTTTGTTATCCATAGTGGCTACTACATTCACAATATCTTTACCTCTTTCAGAGATTGATATGATAGATCTCCCTTCAGAATGGGAGCATGAGGGAGGACCCCCAAGCTGAACCACCATTTTCTGGTACTCTCGTAAAGCCACACACAAGTGTGCGAAAGAAGGATACTTCATGAGGATAAACTTCTCTTGCGAAGGCCTTTGTAAGTTCCCTATGAATACCTTTTGTACATCGGAGTCGGGCAATGGATACAATATTTGTGAGAAGAGTGCTTTGTATCACACTATAAAGTATGTAATCTTCTCATTGTCCCCTTGTTTGCACCAAACAAGGTTTGAGAAGATCATCTTTGGTCCGATATTGGCTTTGAACTATTGCAGGAATTGGTTCACAAGCTTATCGAATGTGAAGATGGAATTATTGGGAAAATAACAATACCAGTCTAGTGTTGTATCTTTGAGGGATCAAGGAAACATTTTTTCCATCAACGCATCATAATGGAAGAAATATGTGCACAAGGTGTTAAAGGAGGACACGTGTGTCTGTGGGTCACCTTTAACACCATACTTTTTGAATTTAGGAATCTCCATCCCTTGCGGGAAAGGGTCTTTAGAATTGCAACCAACAATAAGTTGTGTCAAAAGAAAGGCTAGAAAATAGGTTGGGTCGAGGCCTAAGAAAGGTTTGCCAGTTGATTCTACATCTTCCCCATATTCTAAAGAATGGTGTTTAGAATAGGGTCATTAGAAGACATAGGACCACTGGATCCACTACTAGAGCCACCACCTAGACCACCATCATGACTACCGCCGGAGCCACCACCAATGCCACTGCCACTGGTGTTACCTCCACCAAAGCCACCACCACTTCCAAGGCCACCACCATGACCTTTTTTAGAACCGCCTCCACCAAGGCCACCTCCACTTCTGAAGTTTCCACCACCAAAGCATCCACCAATCATCCCACCATACCATCCACCACTAGAGGTGATAGAAGGGGTGAAGAAGAAACCTAAATAGTTTATGTTTACTTTGATAGTTTTAGAGTTTTCAGAAGTGGCAGGCACACTAACAGAAGGGACCGCATCAGCCATGTATACGGATGTAGGAGGCATTGCCATTTCCAGTTTTCTCTCATGTGCTCTGAAGAGGCCACCTCGTACCATGTGACTATGGTTCGAAGGGGCACATGCCTCAAATAGACTAGTGAGTATAGCTAGGAGTTCTACACCTATCTTGTCTTTACCTACCATGTATTTTATTTCACTGATCACTTTAGTAGCCCTAGCTAGTTTTGGGTTTCGTTCCAAGTGGTTTTCTAACACACCCAACCCTTTACTGAGGCTAATGACATATTCAAAAGGGATATGGATAGCCTCATGCTCATCTATGGATGAGGAGTTTAGTAATGTAGGAGGGGTAGGGATGCAATTAGTTTCTTTAAGGAACCTAGATTCACCTTGCGATACGTTCTCCTGTGCAGATAGACCAACCGCGGATCTAGAGAAAAGGTCGGTAGTGAAACTAGAAGAGAGCTTCATCTTCTCCATTGGAAGGTGCTGCAAACTTCTTCTGACTATATTCCCAAAGGTCATGGACTAGGTTGTGATGCTCATAAACCCTCACAACACACAAATGTGCTATGACCAAAAGGTATAAGAGAAAAAGCTTAGGACACTAACAAATGGGTAGACGTTGGTTCACATCAGGTTCACCAAAAATGTAAGAGAGGGAAACCAACCACTGCAAGGCCCTAGGTCATGAAAGGCCAAGAGTGAAAAGCCTACCCTAACTTACCTCAATTGCAAGGATGATTAGGATAGGGGGATGATAATGATGAGGACTATGTGTCCTTCAACCACTTTGCAATCCCAAGAGTTGAAGGGAGACTAGACAAGTCACCTTTTAAGGTCAACTCTGCATCTCAGGTAGCTCTCTATCAGGGGATAGAAGCACGGTTGTGGGATGACAATGTGGTGTACTAATGTATCACAGGTACGTGGGCATCCATATGGCTAGAAAACTATAGAGATGAGGTTAAATCCTCAAGAAAGGATTACTAGCTTAGTTTAGAAGTTTCTTCAACAACACAATGAGACTAAGAAGAATTCAACATAGGGATGAATGTGATAGAGGAAGTATATTACCATAAGGGTGATGAAGATAATATCACACAAAAATCTTCTTGCCAGCTTGCTTCAATATCTCTCCACTTGCACACAATAGAGAGGGAAAATTTTGGGGCTATTTAGGGGCCTCCCTCAGTCAAACCCCCATTTTGGTGTTTCCACCTCCACGAACAACCAAGTTTACAATGATAGAAATAAAGATAAAGAAGGAAATACAAGCTACATAAACAAAAGACACTACAAACATTACATGCTTACTCAACCAACAGTGATAGAGAAGATGTGAGGAGCTTACCATCTCCATCCAAAGCACTCAAGGCTTGTGGAGGACAAAATGAGAGGAACTCAAGCCTCTGTTGCAATGGTGTTTGTCCTATACTCACACTATCAGAGTGATGGAATAGTGGATTTCTATTATGGAGTGTAAATTTCTTATACAAATCTTGGAGAGGGATGAGTGGAATGGAGAGAGTGCTCAAACAACATTTCCAAACTTTTGCGGAAGAGGATAATGGATGAATGAGTGAATGAAGAATATGAAGGAAAGGAAGAAAAATAACCATATTTGGGTCGACCAACTAAAGAGGGACGTTACACTTCAACTTCCAACAAGATGTGTAACATCTCTGCAATCTCCAGCTTCAAGAATCTACCAAGGACGTAATCATGCCATGCGGATGTCTGCATGTCGTGCAAGCATCCCTGATAGAAATGCCCCCACCGACACACAAAAAAGGCACCAAGTGGAATCTGGATAGTGAGTTTAAGTGGAATTAAGCCTTTGACTTAGGTTTTCTAAAGTGTAAGGGGATAAAGGGGAATTTGCATTAGGGGTGCAATTTTTTTCCTATACAATTAGAAAATGAAAACAAAAAAACCAAAAACATCGAAAAAAACAAACAAAAAATGGTTAACCTTAGAGAAAGCATATTGTAAAGCATATTTTTCCTTTGTGTATGTTTTATCTTTTAGCTTTATTTTGTCTTCAGGAGGATCCTAGCACAAGGAGTTTGTATTTCTGAATAGACATGCAATACACCATGTGGTGGCTACACATCTCTTAGTGAATATTTTCTCTCTTGTCATAAAATGAACCACGTGTCAATTCAGTGAGCATTTTCTTATTTTAACTTTTTGCAGAAAGGAAGTTGTCCACCCTGTTGACACGTCACCCCTTCACACTATAGCTCTACAAAGGAATGTTCAACTTGGATTCCAACAGAATGCACTGTATTTTTGGTCACTAAAGAGATATGAGTTGGTGCCACCGAATCCACTTGGGTGATCGATAGTACTGATTGTCAAACTATCTTTTGGGATCAGAGCAATTACAAGGGCTGATCCTTTTGAAATATCTAAGTGACATAAATATGGTAGATGAAAAATATCTAGAGCACAAACTTCCAAGCTATCAAGTTTGGATGTCTGGTAGTCATTAACTCTAGAGGAGGTCAACATTTTCTCTTATGAGGTGGCTATATATTAGAAGCAGTAAGCATAAAGCAAGGGTTCCAAAAAAAAATTCTTGTTGGAAAAGTGTTTTTAGATTTTTAGCTAGAAGAAGGATTTCTTTTTAAAAGTATATAGAATACTACTTCACTCTGGCATGTTCTATCCATTTTATGATCAAACTATTATCGGATTTGAATCCGATATTTGTTTTCAAGTTCATTTGAATTTGAAATACAAGTTATTCTGAAGAAATACTTGAAACTTTGCATGATATGGTATTTTTCAATATTTCTTTCATTATATCTGTATCGAGAATAGAACACTATGTCTTGCTGATCTGAATAATTTTAGTTATCGAATTTCTATGTTGTTTGTGTATATGAATGAATCATAAACTTTAGAAACTAGACTATGTCATTAGACTTCTCCATTTTCTTTTTAAGGTTATCATTTCTTTCATAATATGCTATATTAAGAGGGAGGGTTTGTATTTCTTTTAGAATGTTTTTCTATTAGGTCTGGAACTTCTATGTTTGATTTGCATCTTAATATGCATTTCCTAAGGGTTGATTGAATGCCTACATTTGTGCTTGTATCGAGCCTCTGTTGTTCATTCTCTTCCTACCAATGAAGGGAAGTGGTGTTTTGTGTCTAACATATCACTCATAGAGGAAAGTTTGTGATTTTGAAATGTTGTAAAAGCATTGGCACATCACCATCTTTAATGTTTTTTTTGTTTGCATTTATTTTTCCCTTTTCCCAAACTTAGAGAAGAGTCGGCTTTCTATAAAAATCCCAGAGGTATTCAATGAGACGCATATTATCCCCCACTCGCTGAATTTCCCATAAGACTATTGGAGAAGCACAAGCTTTTATGATCAACATTTATTTTTTTGGCATGCCCAATGGGATGGTTTTCGAAGGCCTAATTAGAAGTCAGAAATATCTCTAGATCAGACCAGAGGAAGGAAATTGAAATTTTCATGCCCAGGGTTTAACCAAGAGCATCATCGAATGGTAATTTTCAGTACTCCTAGTTACCAACTTCGGTACCTAGGAGAAGAAGAACCATAGGTTCTGTATCACCTGTGAGAAATAGAAGGGTAAGAAGTAGGAGTCCGTAATTTAGAGCTTTGTCTACTCTACCTAGAGGTCGAATTTTCTAGATAAGAATACCAGTATATCCAATTCGTAAGAATCTTTTTTCTATGGTCCATATACCCCCTCCTGCTCCTAGAAACTTTGTAACCTGGGATAGTGGTAACCCACTACAGCCACCTACTCCACCTTATGTATGGCCCACCATACCTGCTAATGCCCTCAAGGCTATTCTAAAAATTTTGGGAGAGGATTTTAAAACTCCTTCTGAACACCTTCAAAATGTAGTGGAAGTATGTAGGGTGCACAGTATCATCGAGGAGAATATTACCATGAGATTACTGGTTGCTTCTTTCAAAGAGAAGGCTCAAAACTGGTACAGATCTTTGACTTCGGGTTCTATCACTTCATGGGATGAGCTCAGACAAAAAAAAATTGAACGCTTTTCAGAGAAGGGAGTTCATTCTTCATTTTTGCACCAACTGATCACCATCAAGAGATCCCCGTAGGAAGTCATGAGTGAATTTAACACCAAGTTTAACAAAACCTAGCAGAGGATCCCAATAACTACATGACCCCCAGTTGCTATGGCCTTTATGTTTTTTTTTGAAGCCATCAATTTAGATATTGTGATTCTATGGGAGGAGATACTCTACCCGATGCCTATGACCTAGCAATCCGTGCAAAGAATAGTTTGATAGATGCAGGAAATCTTCCATCGTGACGTTTGATGCATGTCTTTCCTAAGGTCTCAGATGTTTTATTCTAACAAGAGTCTTCTCTGAGAACTTTAATGACCTAGACATCAAGCTCAGCTCTTCCCTAGTCTATGTATGTGTACCCTAATGCACAACTAGGTATGTTGATTTCTTCCTCTACCATGGTAGACCTTAATGACATGAAAAGCCTGATGTGATCTTTCACTAATGAGCTATTTCTCATTAAGTGGCAACAAGTGGCTCCTCCAAAACAAGAAAATCAGACATACCAAGGGGGTAGAGCTTTCTATCAACAAAACCATCAAAGTACATATCAAGGACCTTTGGGTCGGGGAGGCCAACAACCTGCAGCTGCCAATCAAATAGTCTTGGTCACTATGCCGCTATAAATAGTCCAAGATAGCTAGGGCAAGGAGTTGATTCTAGGCCAAAAAAACTTGGTGGATGATGAGAACACGTGGTGTTTTCCTTGCAACGATAGTCACATGCCTCAATATTTCCCCAGAGGAAACTTGCAACATAAAATAGCAGAGAAAAGGAACAAAGGCATACTGCCCAGCATAGAGGAGTATGAATCTCTCGGGATGGAAAATGCTCAATTTAGAGCACAAATGCAAGACATGTCCATGGAGAAATAGCTAGACATAGTGCCTAATCAGGCGCTTTTGTCTTGCATGGAAGAACATGACTTAGTTTTTGCAAATGAAGCCCCGACAACCAGTCCTCTGAAGGTACAGTCGGATTACAATACCAGATCCAAGAGAAGACTCACTAACGAATATGTGTCACAACCTCTCCCTCATTCCCAACCTCACCAACTACCACCATTCAAAGGATAGCGGTCTTAGTTGACCGATCGGTTGACTGTTCAACCACGTTTGTAGTGAAAAATTATGTCAGTACCCGATAGACCACTTGATAAAACATACAATCTGTTCACATTGGAATGCCTTCCACAAAATCTCGAGGAGATTTCTCTGTTAAGAGCCAAGGTTTAGCTGGTTGAAACACTTAACGTAGTGGAGCAGATGAAGAAAGTGCTTGCTAATGTTTCTCTATGGGACATGATATCTATCCCTAAGAAAAGGGCATTGCTTGAAGGAGCACTAAGAAATGAACAGCCAAAGTTGCACGCAGAGAAAATTCTGCTATGTAATTTGAATGAAGTGAAAATCCCCACCTCGGATCCTCAAAATCCAAAGATGGTAGCCTATACGAATGACACAGGAAAAAGAAAAGTGGGAAATGTAAGTAATCCAAAGCCCACTCCTTTCTTTTTAACATTAATTGTGGGAGATAAGCTTTTGCATAATAATATAATTGATTCGGGAGCTAGTATGATAGTCATGTTGAAGCAAGTGGTTGATGCTTTAATGCTTGAGTATGAACCTTTGGAAAAAGGAATCATGCAGTTGGATGGGAAGAAGGTTCTAACAGTTGGTCGGATAAAATATTTATCCTTAACTCTTTTTTGATGTTCGAGCCAGATAGTCTCACAAGAGGTAGTGATAGTTGACATTCCTCCAGTCTTTGGAATTTGTCTCTCCAGAGATTTCACCGCAAAGCTGAGCAGATATTTGGCACTAGATTGGTCTCACCTGATACTAACGACTAAGCACAAAGCAAAGATGAAAATTCTTTTAGAATCTCTACATGTCAAGCACATAGCAAATAATTATATTCTTTGTTTTGAGGTTGTGCATACTTCTTTTTCAAAACAAGAAGGGTATTGCATTGAAATGATAGAAGGTGAAGATGACACGAGTGAATGCACCCCTGAAGAGGAGGTCCTCCTTCACGAGTTCATCGATTATGATCCATTTGGAAATTTCCATGCCATGGGACTAGGTACTTATGTCATATTTGATGACAACATGGTCCATCCGCAGTTGATGGAAGATTAGGTAAGCTACAATGATCTGATGGATAATCACTTGTGGACCATGTACTTTGATTGTGCTAAATGCAAAGCCCGTTCTGGAGCAAGATTCTGATTGTTGTCTCCAACAAGATCTAAGACTCTTAAAGCCTATCATTTCTTGTTTCCATGCTCAAATAACAATGTAGAGTATGAAGCCTTAATCCATGACCTTCTCCTTGCCAAGAAGATGGGTGTGAAAATATTGCAAGTATTCGGAGACTCTGAGCTGATAATAAGTCAATTATGTGGCCAAGCCATGGAAAAAAAAACTAGGATGAAGGCCTATAGGCATTGGATATAGGACCTGGTTGAAGATTTTGAGGCTTTCAATGTACAAGATATTCTCCAATCCTTGAATAATGTAGCAGATCAGATGGCTTCTATTGGGTCATAGTTTGAGCTTGTTCCTGACTCTAAATAAAGTACCATCCACATTGTTGTCCAACCATCAATTCCCAAAAATGAACAAAATTGGCAGGTATTTGAGGATGATGCCTAGATAGCTGATTTTGTTCAGAAGTCCAAACAACTTTCCGACCATTCAGAATAAGAGTTTCATCCATCTGAAGGATAGGTCATTCAACTAAAAGGAAATAAATTTCCTCGAGGTTCGATTTCCCATGAGAATATTTTTAATTTTGAAGATGTGAGGAATGGTAAGCAACATTTCATAGCCGACGAAAAAGGATTACGAAGAGTTAGAGATTGGAAATGGAAGAAGGCTAAAAGTTAGGAGAAATGTACAGTGGGAAGACAAAAAAAAACTGAAGAATTTGTATTCCAAGTATGAAGGAGTTATAACATGGACTTAGGACGATCTCAGAGGATACGATCCTAGTATAATTTAGCATACCATCAACTTGGAAGAGGGGTCAAAGCATCAAGAAAAAAAAAAAAAGGCCTATTAATTTGAAAGTCAAAGCACTGATGGTGCAAGAGCTCACCAAATTGATTGAGTCTTGAATCATTTATCTAATTAAACACTCAACTTGGGTGTCTAATCTAGTACCGGTTCAAAAGAAGAACAGTGACATCAAGCTTTGTCTTGATTTTTGGGACTTGAATAAAGCCTCCCTGAAGGATCATTACCCTTTTCCGTCCATGGAGTAGATCTTGCAAACAGTGGTCGGGTCTAAGATGTTCTCATTACTTCACAATATGATGTTCACCACTAACTAGGGCATGTTCACATATGCAAAGACACCCTTCGGACTCTCAAATGTTGGTGCAACCTTTTAGCGAACCATGCACATTTATTTTGCAAGATTTGATTAACTCCATCATTCTAATTTACCTAGATGACCTGACCATCTTTTCAAAGGTGGAAGCTGATCATTTTGAACATTTAGAACAAATCTTTCAAAAATGTCAAAAGTTTGGGATTTCCTTAAATCCCAAAAAATGTATTTTCGAAGTACCTGAAGGTAAAATTCTTGGTTTTGTCGTGTCCAAGGAGGGGATTGCAATAGACTCTGAAAGAGTCAAATCCATCTTGGATTTTCCTTTACTAGCAAATCAAAAGGGGTTACAGTCTTTCTTAGGGAAGATTAATTTTCTCAATCATTTCATCTCTGACTTTGTAGGCATTGCCAAGCCCATCACTTTGATGCTTCAAAAGAATATAATTTTCAAATGGACTTTTGAAGGCAAATGAGCCTTTAAAAAAATTGAGAAGGCTATTTTTGTTGCTCCAGTATTGGCCAATCTAGACTTCTCCAAGGATTTCTTTCTATATGTATACATTGGACAACATAGCATAGCATCTATGCTCACTCAAAAGGACAAAAATGAGAATGGAGAGCATCCAATTTATTTTCATTCAAGAACTCTTAAATGCTATGAGACCAAGTATAATTTTGTAGAAAAATAGGCGTTTTCCATTGTTAAGAGTCTCAAAAAGTTCTGACACCTAGTGTCGGCTAACAAGATCACTATTTTAGTTGCTCACCCAAGTGTAAGGGAATATATCACAGAGGGAGAGATAACCAAAAAAGAGCTAATTGGATTACCAAAATCCTAGAGTATGATGGGGACATCAGGCCAACCAAGCTTGTGTGAGGAAGAGGCCTATGCAAATATATTGCACAGGAGTCAGTTTCAAAACCCGACAAAGAGGTTGATCAGGTTTCTTCAAACCAGTTTGAATTCAATGAATCTTGGGTAATGGATCAAACATTATACATGCATAAGGGATATTACCTAATGGCCCTTCCCCCCCACAAATTAAGATACTATCAACTACAAGGTACTAGTTACATATTGATCGAGGGGATTCTATTCAAAAGAAACTGTGACAGAGTGTTGCTCCGATGTTTAGATAAAAATCAATCAAATAACATTCTAATAGAATTTCATAGCAGCCCTCTGGGAGGACATTTTTTTGCTAAAACTACCACTCTAAAAATTATGCAAACAGGATATTATTGGCCCTCAATATTTTCATAAGCACATCATTTGGTGCATAAATGCACCCAGTGCCAATTCTTTGTTGGAAAGAGAAAGAATTATGCTTTGCCTTTGAGTCCCATTGTAATTAAGGAGCCTTATTGTCAGTGGGGTTTAGAATTTTTCAAGATGATAAATCCTATCTCCAGTGCTAGTCACAAGTGTATTCTCACGACGACCGATTATTTTACAAGATGGATAGAGGTTGTCTCCCTGAAAGATGCTACGGAGGGTGAAATTGTTAAATTTCTAGAAGGGTTGGTGACTAGGTTTGGTTCACCAAAGACCATCAAATATGACATGCTAGGGCCTTTGTACGTTCGATGGTATCGGATTTCACCATCACAAACAAGATTTACCTCAAGACCTCTTCAAATTATTACCCACAAGGAAATGGTCTATAAGAATTGACAAATAAAATCCTAATTAGGTTAATCAAGTGTATCGGGTTTGAACGGAAAAGGGAATGGCATGAGCATCTATGATCCACCCTATGGACAGATCGAATTACACCAAAACAAATCTTGAAAATGTCTCCTTACGAGTTAGTCTATGGTAAGGAGGTATTTTTTCCTATTTCTATGGAGCTACCCACATTGCAATTGTTGAAAGCCTTGGAAGTAGAGGAAAATGATGCAATGGGGGTTCAGATAGCTGAACTTCTAGAGTTGGAAGAAAACAAAGAGAAATATTTTGAAGCCATGATCAACAACCAACAAACAGTCAAGCACTAGTTCGACAAAAGGGCTTCCAACCTAGATTTCCAGGAGGGGAGCTTAGTTCTATAATATGATGAGTGTTCCGCCAAACCATAACATACCAAATTTGAAGCATTGTGGAAGGGTCCCTTCTGAATCAGTGTGTGCAAAGAAAATAATGCCTACGAGTGAGAATATATGGAAGGAAATTCTTTGGGGATATCGATGAACGATATTCATTTAAAACTATTCCATTAAAGTATGACATTTTGTTTTAAAATTATTCACAGACATGTATTATATGTAAATTTTGTAAAAGGCTTAGGTTTTTTCTTAGTTTTAAGAATAAGTGAGAGAAAAAAAGAAGTATGAAAATATTTTATATTATATTTTCATCAAATTTACAGTGTTGGGTAGCCCAAGGCTCGTATTTTTTAATAGAAAAGCTCTATTCGAGCAAAACCCATAAGTGGGTATTCGAGCAAAATGCAAAAAAAAAGGACAAAATGGAGGTATTTTTACAAAAATAGCAAAAAGAAAGGCTCTATCTATCGCTATAAGGGCTTGTTGCCCATATCATTTTTTCTTTTTTTTTCTTTTCTTCTTCTTCTTTTTCTTCAAACAACAAGGATGCAATTCATGAACCCTGACCTCATTCTGTGCGGCCAAAGACAATGAGCTCGAACTAATTTTTGAAGTCATACTGGGTGGGAGCTTCATCGACACCATACTCCCATAGGAAATAGGTATCAGTAGGCAAAGACAAGGCATGGTGGCTGGTTAGGTCCATGGTGTGAAAGTCACTAAGGAAGGGAAGCCAAGGCATGTCCATGCCATGGTCAATGAACCTGTGAAGGTCCATTGTGGTGGGAATGTCGATGCTAGGGATAGTGACTTGCACTATTTCACCAAGCCCCTCCAATAGAGAACCATCGAACATGCAGTGAAAGAGGTCAACTATTTTGTTCTTGGTAATGTTCAGGTCCAACAAGGAGGCCACAAATTGGGACAAGATGTTGCAGTTGGTGCACATATGGTTCTCATATTTGATAAAGTCCATACCCATGACCCACTGGAAGGCAATTACCCCCAGACAATCAAATTTCTTTACCAGGTGCTTAATTCTCTCGCCCATGACCTCCTTGGTGAAGGCATACTATGGCTTGCATGGGAGAAGGCAGATGGGAATACTTAGACTAGCAGTCATGGTTGGAACAGAAAAGAAAAGGAAATATTGCAAATAAAAAGAAGCTAGGTAAACTCCAAAGTTATTCTTTTCGAATGAATATGGCCTTAAGATGGTATAGCTATTTATAGAAAATATGTGTCAGAATATGTAAATAGCACAAGTTCTATTTTTGGCTGGATAGTAACGGGAAATGTTGAGGTAGCTAATGAACGAAGAAATAAATCCTATGGAAAATTTGTCACAAGGTTGAAAATTAATGTTTAGATATTGGGAGTAAATTCCCGTATGAGCCAATTTTCAACATCTGTCGTCAGCCATCATAAGCATCGGCCAACTTGCATAAGTGAAAGGACATGGATTAATGTGCTAATGTCTAACAAATTAATGAGCAATTGTTTTCAAGTGTAGTTTGTATCGCTAAACAAAGATCGACATAAGTAGCGACACTCTCTTTGAGGCAATGAGTTAATTCTAGAAAAGAGGTGGTGAAAAGGAATGTACTAAATCCATTCCTATAGAATTTTGGCATTCTCGAGGGATATAGATCCTCTACCCACATGTATCACCTCGATGGTAGCATTTAATAGATTAGCGATAACGACATTGCCTTAACTGCATGTACTTCCTAAAGAATTAATTGCACAAAAAGTATTTTTTTCAAAAGAAGCAAAGAGCAAGTGGCCATTTCAATAAAATATCTTCAAATTTTTGAAGCAGCCATGGCATAACCCACAACGACTGGGAGAAGGGCTGAATCTGCACCAAGGAGGCCAGCTTTCACCAATCTTTTTGGGTGAAATTGTTTTGCAAATTCCCCAATACCTAAGGAGCGACCTTTCAAGTTTTGTAAAAAGGTGTCGATAGACAAAATTGTTAAAAGGGAAGCAATGTGAGATATCGCTGATAATATCTTCAACCCCAAGCTGGCCAAGAACCCTCAAAATATTAGAGAAGGATCTTTTTTAAGGATAAGAGATTATGGTAACATTGATAATTTCGCCTCTCAACTTTGAAATTGTGGGTTGCCATAGTTTATGATACCTATTGTACACCCGTGCCCAGAGCTAGTAGACGCATGTACCAAGAGATTCAACTAAGGAACTAGGACCATAACATGCAACATGATAAAGGTAGTAATATTTTCCCAGCTATACAAGAGATTTTGTGCATCCCTTATAACCAATATATGGAGATGTTCGTTGAAGAAGATATGGAGACCTATTGGGAGGAATCAAATGAAAGGGAAAATTTCTATAATCGTGAAACAGGGGAAAGGCCAACCAGAGGCCATATTGTTTTTCCCTTCGCATTAAAGATGTTCCCAGAAAACATAGAGGACCTTTTTTCAATGAAAACTTTGGTTTTTGGTTTGGACAGTGATGAGGAGGTTCACCCCTTTCAAATGGCCCTTGCTCTGATACTCAAAAATGAGTGGGAATAGAGGTATTTTGACTTTTTTGATGTCATAGCTGCCAATACGTTGCTGCAACTAAAAATTTTTACATGCTGAATATAAATTTAGGTACTCTTCTTTCTTGGTCCATTTGATCCTACATCAAAATTTCAGGTTTTTAGAAAAAAATTACAAGGCTGAATATAAATTACATATGAGGATTGAGCCCAAAGACGAAGAGGGTTTAATTCAACCAATTTTTGTATGGATTGGTGTCTTGTCAAGGACAAGTAATTTTTATGGGTTTGTGCATGTTTTTCTAAGACCAGTGTTACAAGATTTATTACCTCGGTCTAGTGACCACTTGTCTCTTGAGGTTTTTCTATGGATTAGAAATTCATCACCCCAGATGGATTATTTCTTCGAGGAGTATTTTACATTTATAAGGTATCATAGTTTTGCTAGAGAGTCATTCTGACTCCCTAGGTTTGTAATGGATCGGGTCTTCACATTGGAGGCATGCCGATAGGAAACTCTTGCTGACAATGCATATGGCAAAGGAAGGAACAAAACAAAGTTATTTCCACTTCCCCTTTGTAGTGCAAATGGTGGGGTAGTGTTGGAGAAGCATAAAGTGAAAAATGAACTAACCAATTTATTGGCAGCTCTGGGCTTAATCCTCATATGTGACGAGTGGGACTATAATCTGTAGAGATAGCTTCCCCTAAAGCATGAGGTGCGGGAATATGTAGAATCTAAGAGAAACTCCACACAAGAAAGACCAGATTTGTACATCAACCTGGCTCTCATACCCATGAAGAGGCTGAAGTGGTTGAGTTTCTATACTCCACATGCAAGATATCAAAGGGAGATTCCGATAAGCAAGACCTTAAAGAACTAGATGAAGCGGTAAGGATGGTTGGAATGTAAAATGGCAGATTTCTAGAGATTCCAACAAGAAATGGGCAATACCCAAAAGAAGCTTGAGTATTTTCATCCATATGATGAACAGTTTGAAGACATTTATGGCAAAGAGGTTGATTCTGACAACAAAAATCCAAAGTCCAGCCATGAAGTAACCAAGGAACAACTTTCGTGCCATCCTCCCTAACCATAAGAGTCTGATAAGGGAAAGAGTTCTAAGCAAAGTGACTCAGAAGTTGTGTCTTCTGCCAGTATCTAAAGCAAAGGAAAGAGGACCCAATGGTCCCCAAGAGGATCAACTACAAAAAATGAAGGCCAAGCTTTGGCTGGATCATCAGCAAAAGGGTTGGAATATTCTAGCTCGGGATGAACAAAGTTATGGCGAGTCCAAGATCTGGACACATTTGATGCAGCCATCAAAAATGAAGAAGTAGAGTCCTCTCTCCATAGTGTTCAAACTATCACAATTCAAGTAACTCTTTCTCCCCCTCTTCTTCATGATTCTGCATCTTTGGTTAATCCTTTTCCTCCACCCATTGAAATGAACCTTTTGCCTTTGGACCTAGAGATATTAGTGTTAAATGAACCCCCTGCTATTTTTAATGTACCAAGTAATGTAGCACCACATGCCGAGCAAGTAGTATCTACTTCAGAATCCATTGACTCTCTAATCGCCCTATCCAGGGCCCCCATAGAGAAATTTGAGTCACCCATGCTACCCGTTACCCCGAGCTCATCCACAATTAGACAAAAGTTTTCCACTCTGTTTGTTACACTTTTTACTGCAACCAGTACTCCAAGTTCCCAATCTCAATTTGGCATCCTACCATTCTCGATTATTACTCTCCCATTTGCTTCCCTACATGCCTATGCATCCCCATCTATTACTTTTTTTAGTCTCCCTCCTGGTGCTTCTATGGCAGTACAGATTATTGGTACCCTGCAGACTCTTCAGAAGTATTTTGATGCAACTAGGTAGGCCTGACAAAATAGAAAGTGGAAAAGAAGGGAGAAGAATACTGAACTTTTAGCCTCTAAGAAGATTCAAATGTGTTTTAATGAAGAGAAAAATTATTTATGGATCACCACCATGAAGCCACTCACAACCTAACCTGAGGGGTAGATGCAGCTGGAGGATTATGATATTCAAGCAGTAGGTCTAGATTTGAATGAGATCCGCCCTTGCAACAAGGTGAATCTAGCAAAGACCACTCAAAAGGTGGTATACACAAACTATGAGCAACTTGATCGAAAACTAACAAAGCACGAGGGTGACCTGGAAAATGTAAAAGAGATGGTTAACCATCTACAATCGGAGCTCAAGGCCTGAAATGAAGAGATGATCAGCATATTGCAGGTACAGGACCAAAAAAATGAAGTAGTAGGATCTCTTGAAGCACTCTAGGATGAGCGGATCCAGCTCTATGTCAAGATTGATAGATTGAAGAGTAGACTCACAACTAAGCATCAATTTGTTAAGGAACACCAGCGTGTTCAAGAATATTTAAAGAAGGAGTTAGATGGCATCCAAGCTTAGGCTTCTGACGAGATCCAAAAGGCTCGACAGGAGATTGAAAAACTAAGAAGTGATAAGAAAAGAGTCGAGGCTACTTTACATGCTCAAATTTAGGAAACCCAAAATTTGGTTGCAGAGTTGGGAGAATCCCTTGACAAGAGAGATCAGCTGGAATAGAGATTAAAAGAAAAGGAGGCTCAAATACAGGAGGATTTAATCGCTGCATAGAAATTTGCAACCCTTCCTATACAGAAGAAGTTAGTATCTACTTATTGGGAGAGAATCATTGTTTCACTCACTATCCTGAAACTAGCTTTAGAATTCCTAAGGGGTGCTCGAGAAATAAATTAAAGAGTGGGCCCATTGGCTGATCAAACCCTTCAGGAGTACGCTCCCTGACTAACCAAATCCCATAATTTAATCTCTAAGCTTTGTATGGTAATGGATGAGGCCCTAAAAGGTGTGGGCATAACGGATCCCAGACAACCTCTAGTAAAGCAAGTGAATTCACCTACTACCACAAGGTGGCATCCAAGACCAAGAACAACCAGAAAATTTTAAATAAGAGGGTTGATGAAATCCAAAAGGATTTCAGGATCTTATATAGTTATGGGTTGTCTCCTTTCTTCTCAGTAAATGGAGATGTACTATTAGTCGAGAAGATTATGAAGGAGGTCCAAAATAGGATTCAGACTCCTTTAGATCTTCTAGGCCCAAGCTTAGCACCAACAACAGATGACATCAAGATTGAGGTCCTCTAGCTTTCACACATCTATATCACTTGGGTGTTGTTTCAGCAAGATGGGGATTTGTTTCTTTTAAGGACGTCTTCGAGTTGGATCAAGCATATAAGGAATTTAATATCCTTGACCAACCAAGTGACGCAGATTGGGATATCCTACATTCTGCCTTCTTTAAACTCCAAGAATAGCCAGAGGTCTCGATTCATGCCTTTGAAAATGAAGGCCCCCTATGACTCACCAGAACTGTGAAGCAAATTTTTCCTTTGTGTATGTTTTATCTTTTGGCTTTATTTTATCTTCAGGAGGATCCTAGCATGAGGATTTTGTATTCCCAAACAGACGTGCAATACGCCACATGGTGGTTGCACGTCTCTCGGAAAATTTTTTCTCTCTTGTTAGAAAATGAACCACGTGTCGATCCGGCGGGCATTTTCTTATTTTCACTTCTTATAGAAAGGAAGTTGTTCGCCTTGTTGACATGTCACCCCTTCGTGTTGTAGCTCTACAAAGGAATATCCAACTTGCAGTCTAACGGAATGCATTGTATTTTTGGTCAATAAATTAATATGAGTCGATGCCACCAAATCCACTTGGGTGATCGATAGTACTGATTGTCAGACTATGTTTTGGGATCAGAGCAATTACAAGGGCTGATCCTTTTGAAATATCTAAGCGACATAAATATGGTAGATGAAAAATATCTAGAGCACAAACTTCCAAGCTATCAAGTTTGGACATCTGACAGTCGTTAACTTTGGAGGAGGTTGGTATTTTCTCTTATGAGGTGGATATATATTAGAAGCGACAAGCATAAAGCAAGGGTTCCAAAAACAATTCCTATTGGAAAAGCGTTTTTAGTTTTTTAGCTAGAAGAAGGATTTATTTTTAAAAGTATATAGAATACTACTTCACTCTAGCATGCTATATCCATTTTATGATCAAAATATTATTAGATTGGAATTTGATATTTGTTTTAAAGTTCATTTGAATTTTAAATACAATTTATTCTAAAGAAATACTTGAAACTGTGCATGATATGGTCTTTTTCAATATTTCTTTCATTATATCTATGTCCAGAATAGAACACTGTGTCTTGTTGATCTGAATAGTTTTGGTTATCAGATTTCTATGTTGTTTGTGTATATGAATGAATCATAAACTTTAGAAACTGGACTATGTCATTTGACTTCTCCGTTTTCTTTTTAAGGTTATCATTTCTTTCATAATATGCTATATTAAGAGGGAGGGTGTGTATTGCTTTTAGAACATTTTTCTATTAGGCCTGGAACTTCTATGTTTGATTCAAATCTTAATATGAATTTCCTAGAAGGGTTGATTGAATGACTTCATTTGTGCTTGTATCGAGCCTCTTTTGTTCATTCTCTTCCTGCCAATGAAGGGAAGTAGTGTTCTATGTCTAACATATCACTCATAGAGGGAAGTTTGTGTTTTCGAAATGTTGTAAAAGCATTGGCAGATCGCCTTCTTTAATTTTTTTTTGTTTTCATTTTTTTTCTCTTTTCCCAAACTCAGAGAAGAGTCAGCTTTCTATAAAAATCCCAAAGGTATTCAGTGAGATGCATATTTTCCCCCACTTGCTGAATTTCCCATAAGACTTTCAGAGAAGCGCAAGCTTTTATGATCAACACATATCATTCAAATCCTTTAGTAGTGACGACTTTGACATATTAGATGAATCCCTTGATGATTTCATCTCCTCTAGACCATCCACTAAAGGTTTGATACAAGAATATGCAAACATTGACAATCATGATAATTATAATTGTGCTTCTCCCAATACCTCTCCTATTAGTGATGAAGGTATCTTGGTGATAGGAGATACAATCATTGAGAATCATGAAATTCTTATTTTTCTTCCTCCTCCCCACCCTTGGAAGTATATTACAACACACAAAGCTAAGATCATGGCCACTACTTTACCTAGTCTCCATTCATCTCCCAACACCTCCCCTACTTGTGAGAATTCTTTATTGAATAAGGTTACAATTGTGAACGATCATGAAAAACACTTTTTTTTTGAGGATATGTTGATATTAAGAGATCCAATAAGTGTGATCTATGAAAATCCTACCTCTTGTACTTGGGAAGACAATATAGGACATGGGGATATAATTGTAGATAATCATGACAATCAAACCTTTCCTTCTAATATCTCTTCTAGACATGAAGAAGATAGTTTAGTGTTAGAAGATATCCTTATTGAGAATCATGAGAAACTTGTTCCTCCCTTTCTAGATGCCCCTACCATTTGGAAAGACCTATTTGAACAAAAAATTCCAATCATTGGTAACCATGAACTCATAGTTGCTCTTCTCTTGATGCCTCCCTTATTTGTGATGAAGCTACTTTACAAAATCTAGCCATGAAATGCGATGAACCTCTTGTATGTCACTTTCCTAAAAGCTCTCCTACTAGGTTAGATATTATGGCACAAGAGAACGAGCCCTTAGAAAATAAGGATGACATCATGAACAATCATAACAATCAAATTGTACCTTCTCCTAATATCTCTATTATCAGTAAAGAAGATACTTTTATGTTAGAAAATGAAATTGATGAAAATTATGAGAACCTTATGTAGATACCGAAAATTGGTCTAGGCCTGCGAGTACACATTCGACATAATTTTCTATAGTCCATGGTCTTGATTAAATAATGTTAATTATTTAATTAACCTTTCTAACACATATTTCCTCTATTAATTAAATACCTTTTTTTAATTAATTCATTAATTCATTATTAATCTTTATTCAACTTAATTAATTAAATAAATCATATTTATTTAATTATGTTGCGAACTCATTAATTCTTCCCCCTTTATCTATCACTTTTCCAATTATAATTAAATATCTTTATTTAATTATTCATTTAACCCCTTTTATCTATAATTAAATATTTATTATTTAATTATTTATATTATCCTTTTCAAACAGTCAAATTAAATAAATTACTTTATTTATTTAATTAAAATCTCTCACTTTCGAATGTGGAATTAAATTAACATTTAATTCCTATTTGATATTTATGTCACATTCCTCTATCATTCAGTTATCTAATTCATTCACTCACCTTTTGACTCGAGATCTATTTTTAGTTCTCAAGTTAGCTCTGAATTCAACTGCTAATCATCTCTGCAGGAAGACTCTCTATCACAACTAGTTGATTAACTAGTTCCAACTCATATGCATGATCTATTTTATTAATTAAACATCTTTATTTAATTAATTAACTCAAGTTTTCATTCGAATGCATTATTCTTCAACTTCTAACTTTGGCTTTTGCATACAAAGTCTATTTCTTCTATTTGTGGATATTAAGATCTTGAACTTGTGTTATAACTCACATTCTAACTTAGTCTCTATCTGCAGTCTTTCCTGAACTCATGTTCTAACTCGCATTCTAACTCCCATTCTATCTGAGACATAACTCACATCGCATGGCATTCATCAATCTTGTTTGTCGATCTCTCTTTCAATCTAAGCCGATCGTTCAAAAACCTACAATCTATAAAATGGCCTGTCACAATCATTATTCCTCCTCCCGAAATCATACACTTTTGAGAAGAGAAACTATTCTTCGATATTTTTCTTAGACACTCGACAATACTATACTTGCATTCAAACACACAAATCTGAGGGCAAGAATACTAAAAAGGAAAAATGGAGAAGGGCAATAGAGATAATTCGAAGGGGTGAATGCATATTCAGTGAGATCATTTTGGTTTTATTAGTTTAGTTTATTTCCTCATTCTTTGTTATTAGATTTTAGATTATTGTTTAGATTAGGATTTAACTTTGTTTATCTAGTCACACTTGTAGAAAATATAGGAATTACACCTTATATGTCTCTTTTCCCCAAATGAAAACCTTATTGAACAAAAAAATCCAATCGTTGGTAACTCCCTTACCCATGATGAAGTCATTTTAGAATAAGCAACCTTTGAATGTCATAAACATCTAGTTTGTAGTTATCCTAAAAACTCTCCTAATAGGGAAGATATCATGCCGGAAGAAAATGACAACATTTCGGCTCCCTTAGATAATGGTGAAAATTGGACACTAGATTTCCCTTTATTAGAAATAAATAAAACCAAGACCACTGAGGTTATGAATGCACAAGTTTCCATTAGATCACTCTTGATTAATGGACCTCCTACATACCCTATGGGACATCCTAAGAATCCCTTAATTATTTATCCACATTCACACAAACCACAAACTCAAAACAAACCTGAACTTATCCTTTACCCACCCAAGACAAACACTATTTCTCATACATATAACACTAGAAACAATTCATATCCAAGGAAAACTCCTTCAACATCCCTCCCATCACCTAATCCTATCCTACCTAACCCTATCTTATTGGTTCCTCCTCATGGAAATGAGTATGATCTTGTCAAGAAACTAAAGAATACTCTTGCTAAGATATCATTATGGGACCTTATTCAAGCATCCCCTCACTACCATAACATGATTCAAAATTTCTTGCAACAAATTGTGGTTCCTGTTGGTGCAAACCTAGATGACATAGTTCCCATGATTCAAGGAATAAATAATGAAATTATTTTCCACCAAAGTGAACTCCCTCCTTTGGAAGTGAAAAAACAACATGATCATTTCATGGTAATAGTTTAATACAAGGGAAGAGGCCTAAAGTAAACCCTTGTCAATAATGGCTCAGCCCTTAATGTGTGTAGTGTGACCCTTTTGTATAGGCTTGGTGTCAATAGATCAAAAATTTAACCTACCTCTTTATCCATTAGTGGATTTGATAAAGTGGGAAAGAAACCACTTGGTGTGATCACTTTACCTATTACAGTTGAATAGGCCTCATAAGAAACACTGATCCATTTTATGCCTCATGATCTTTCATATAACCTCATTTTAGGGAGACCATGGATTCACAAAATGAATGGTGTGCCTTCTACTTTGCATCATATCATGAAATATGTCTACAATAACAAAGTGAACATACTCGAAGTTGATGTTGATCCAAATAGTTGTTTGAACATTGAGAAAGGCAAGGAAAATCCTTTGAAAACATTGACACCAACTACACAAATAGAACCCATGCAAGAACAACAAAAAGTTAGATGTCCTAAACCCTTCACAATAATATCAATAGATGATTTGGGATCATTGGATTTTGACTAAAAATACATGGGAGAATACAACATCATAAACAAAGACTTTGAAAATGGAAAGGAAAAATTGGTAATGTCAACACAGAATTCAGAAGACCCTTCGAAAGCATCCACCTCAACCATTTTAGACAAAGAAGAAAATTATACGACAAAATATAATGAAGCTGATTATAAACAACCACCAAATCCAAAATAAATGAAAAAACTTTATGGAAGAGTTTATGATCTTATGAAACAAATTGGATATAGTGGAAAAGGATATGGTGCTAGAGAAAAAGGTATCTATGTCCCTATAGAGCCTCACCTGCAATAAAATACTAGTGGTCTTGGTTATTGTCCCTTGAAAGAAACAAAAAAGCCTTCACTCAATATCAACACTATTACAAAAGATTCTTCTAAGCCAACTTTATAGTAGTGCATCTTGAATTGATAGATATTAATGCTCCTGATTATTATCCTTTTAAAGACATTAACGAAGGAAAGAAATTCTCGCTTAACATTAATGTCATCACACAACACACTTATGATTCAAATTTGATAGATTTTACGTCTTCCTTTAAAGAAGAAAACAAAATATCACAATATAAAGAGTCTTGTGTATGACCCATTGTGCTAAGAAAGAGATATCTTTGTCACAAAATAAGGGAACATCTCCTATTATTGATAAAGAAAGTATCTTGTCTAGACTCTTGCAAGATCTTTTGATTTCCATTCCTCCAAGAACATGAAATAAATTTTACTACAAGAATATATTTTGTGCATATCATAGAGTTCATGATCATTCTAATTCAACATATCAAAGAGTGTGGTGCTCTTCCTTGTTTTGAATAACCTAATTCATCTAACTGATACTTACTTTCATCCTATTCGACTCATCCCTATCATGCACTAAGTGTAGGCAAGGGATTAGGTATTTGTGTCCTTGTATGTCACTTGTCGTTATCTCTTTTGGCTAGTTGACCACCTTTCATGTACATATAAGAGAAATCTTGGGATATCGATGACATACCGTAAGTTGGATCGTAGATGACATACTTTTTTGTGATGTAGTTTGATTTAGAAACATATGACCTGGCATAGGCATTTCCAAATAGCCTCTAGTGTCTTCTTCTACTTTAAAGAAATTTCTCATAGCAATGGTGTTAGAAATCGCTTTAAAGTGGGGGAAAACATCAACACTCATGTTTCACTATGTGGTTTTCTTTATTCTTGTGATGTGTCCTTTCCTTGGCGATGTCATTGGGCTTGATTTCCTCCAAGAGTGTGATATTTCTTTGATTTGTCCTCTCTTGGAGACATTAGGCATGATTTTCCCTAAGAAGAGACCTTACATGAACCAAACAAAATCCATTTTAACATACCTTACATTAGTTTGAATTAATATTGGGTATATGACCACCTTGCATAACACACTTTGATTGCCTATGGAGCCATCTTGTTTGTTCATGAGTTCCAAGCATACAAATTTTTTCTTGCCTCATGAAGCTCAAAATTCAATATTTTTTCATGAGCTCCAAGCATAAAATTTTTTGCTTGTCTCATGAAGCTCAAATATAATTATTGTGTGCCTCCTTATTAAAGTTATCAAGAGGTATAGCTTTGGTTTGGTTGCATGGGAGTTGAATAGAGGAATGAACTCCCTTAGCCACTTATGTATGTGGGCACATACCAGTTGTGTGTCTCACCCTTTCAGATACTCACCACACTGATGACCTAAAGTTCCATAGGCCTAGAGTGAGTGAATTGTGGATACTCAACCTGTGGATGATCTAAAGTGTCATGGCCTTAGAGTGAGCACATTTTTGTTGAAGTTGGATCCACCCATCTTATTATTTTATTTCTTCTTTATGTCATTGGCATTGTATATTACTATATCTTGTTTTGTTGTAAATCATACACCTTGTGTGTGTTCTTTTGTGCCCATGTTGGTTTGATGAAGGATCTTGGATTATGGGGGCTTGCCCACCTCCTTTGATCCTTATCATCATTTTCATCCACATTGGTACACTTGGACCCCTCTTGAATGTCTACTTTAGTGTGAGTTTGAAGAAAGTTCATCCTCTCACTAAAGTGGGTGTTAAATGTAGTGTAGAAAAATATTGTCACATATATTTTCACCTAATTTGGGAATAATTAATAATAAATTAGACTTGATATCACCTTGATCTGTTGTTGTGATGAGTTTTACACATCCACATTAGGTTTTGGTCCCTTTTAAAGCTAAATAAACCTAACTTTTCCTTAATTTAGTGTTGTAAAGTGTATTTATTTACACATTCACATTAAATTTAGGAGACTTGTGAACAAATCGGACCTAATCTATTGTTGTAATGTGTTGTAAACTTTCACATTGGATTTAGGACACTTTTTAGCTAAAAAGACCTATTTTTTCCATAATTTGATGTTGTAAAGTATATTTATTTACACTTTCACATTGAATTTTGGGCCATCTTGCATTTATAACCTTTATATCATCATTAATATGCCCCTAAGACCCTATATTGTGCATCCCAAGGAATATTTCAATCAAAAACCTGACAAGATCAACATATAAACTTAATTTCTTCACTCCCTAACATTATCTCTCTTCAAATAGGCCTTATGGGACCCATATGCCACCTTGAGCATATGAGTCCCATCCAAGTGGGACACATACCCCACTGGTGATGTATGAGTCCCATTTGGCCTACTATTAAGCTTTTGAGTGGGAAAAACTGGGTTATAAGTTCAAGTTTCATGTATGTCAGCCTCAGGGATCTGATACAAGGGATATTAGATGGATTGCATATATAAATGAGCTTTCAAACCATTATTTCATAAGTCCTACATGTTATCAATTCAAACATTCAAGAGTTAAGCATTCCAAGACTTCACAAGATTCTTAGGAGAGTTTGTAAAATCATTTCTAAATCATTCAAGAGCATATTTCTTCATCAATTGATGCAGAAAATAAAGATCCATCATCATGTCAAGATCATCAAGCATCAAGCATGTTGTTGAGCTAGTGTTGCAGTGTAGTATTGAAGATCCAATGTCAAGCATTGTTCTATACTTTATCTCAAGATCAAGATCTACATTCTACATGGCCACTTCATGTTAGATTATTGATTCATGTTAAAAGACATCATTCAAGGTATTTTTTTCATGTTTTGAATGTCTTATGTTTCATGTTTCATGTCCTTTTTTTATTGTTTCATCATTTGGTTTAATTACCTAAAAGGTGTTTGACCAAGGCAAACCCCTATTCACTAACAATCAACAAGTTTTTCTTCTCTTTACATGTGTGATTGTTGATCTAGGTGTCTTGGAGCTTGAACAAACCCTGAAGATTAGGTCATAAGCTTGGATAAATTTTTTGGAGTTGTTCCCTCATTGGTAAGGTTGCTATCTTCACAAAAAGTCACCCATAGCCTCAAAAATTAGGGTTTTAGATCTGAAAACAAAGTGGGATAGAAAGAGAAGACATTGAAGACTAGATTAAGACTTTGAAGTTCTAGAAAACCCTAATTGTATCCATACGCCAGTCTTAGCATATGAGTCCTAGTTTAGGTCATTTTTCATACTTTTGCAGATTCAAATACCCTTTTTCTAGAAAATTCTTCCTATGCAGAAACCCTAATCTCGAACTAATTCACCAAGACTGGCATATGCGTCCAAATAGGTCAAAATTTTAGGATTTCAACATTTCAGAGCTCATTTAAGCCTTCTTAAGGTTTCCAGGTGCACATATTTCATCTTGTAGCATTTTTTTTTGTTTTATTTGCATTTCTAGGTCATTTAGTGGAAGATTGCATCATATTAGGGTTAAACATTTCATCTTGCATTGCACTTGTCTTTCCAAGTCTTAAATTGGTGGTGAACCCCGCATTAAGCTCTAAACATACCCTAGGATACCCTATTGTCAAGTATCTTTCCCCTTTCTTTGTTGGATTGAGATCTCTATGGCATACTTGAATGTGGAGCATGGAAAAGCTTGTTGTCCTAGGTCCTAAACCCTAGCAATGAAATTTTCACACACATATATATGTTTAACATAGGCTTGTGTCTCCTTGTACCTTTGTTGGTTTTTCCATTAGATCTTAGATCTTGGAGGCTTGATCATACTCCTTGATTTTTTTCATCTTGTCCTTCCAATGATTCTACAATTAGACCTCTCTTGATTGTCTACTTTAGTGTGATTTTGACACAAGGTCATCCTCTCACTAAATTGGGGGCTAAATGTAGTGTAGAAAAATGTATCCCTTTACATTTTCCCACTTGTTTGGGGCCTCCTATTTAAATTGGACTTAATAATCCCTTAATTTAGTGTTGTTAAATGTACCTTATTGCATTCACACACTTATTTGTGCCCTCTTAATTAATTGAGCTCAATTATACCTTAATTGGACCTTTAATTCATTTTCAAAGCCTATTAATTACATTTTTTGAAGGGGAAGCCTGACAATAATTAATTCCTAAACATAACACTTCAAATTGTACAATGTGTGTCCTAGTTTTATGGACCTAGGACCCATTCGCCCCTAGGTGAATGGGTCCTCCCTAAAGCTTAGGACCTAAATTTAAATTATGTTTTTGGTGGAATTTTAATGTTTTTAAATCCATAATTCAATGTTGTCTTGTGATATTTTAATTTCAATAAATTAAGGATGTATACCTATAAATACAAGGTTATTTCATCATTTCAACATCTAATAAGCTAGATTTTTCATGCAAAATTTCAAGAGCTAATATTATGATCAAAGGCATTAAAGAGTAAATATAATAGAGTTTTATAGCAACATTCAAGATCTAGTCATCATATCAAAGTATTCTTGCATCATGCATGTTTTTGGAGATAAAATTGTGATGTAGGTTTCATGATCAAATCAAGAATTCAAAGTATCACTTCAAGAAAGATTCAAGCATCATGATCCACATCCAATTCAACCATCTCATGAAAGTTGAAAACTTCCTAAGATCTCCATTATCAAGGTTTCATTCAAGGTTTTATTGAGTGTTAACATTGCTTTGTTCATTCTTCATTCCCTCTTTCATGCATTAATTAAATTCAAGGTTTGATTAACATAAAGAAATTTTGCCTTTAAAATTTTCTTTGGTTTTTGGTGCTTACTCTTTTTCACTTTGAGATGAATCTGTGCCCAAAGGATGAAGACTTCTCCTACATAAAGGTGTGCAATGCACCACATGGTGGTTGTGTGTCTTTATTTACATATCACTTTCCTTTCGGGCATGAGTCGGGGTACGTGTTAGCTTGGTGGGGATTTTCTTCAAAACTATTCTCACAAGTCTGAGATCACCTGCTCACTTGACACATCACCTATTTACGTCAATCAGTTTGTTTTTTTTTGTAGAATGATCTTTTGAGTGGATTTTATCGGGAAGCATGACGAGCATCTTACTTTCAAGGTGGAACCTTCAAGTCAACATCATCAACCTCTATGGTTGATTGATTAGATTTTTTCCAAACTATGTTAAAATCTGATTATATTTTGTTAATGTATCTTCGCTAAATATCTAAAATCATTTCATGAAGCAGTTGAGACTTAATGAGTGAAGATACTTGTGATCTAATGAAGATCTAGGATCGGATTGTGAGCTATGAGGTTTAGGCCTCTAGCAATTTCTACTTTTGGAATATTTGTGGTGGTTCCCTCTTCTTCTGGTTATAAATAGGGGTTGGCAACATTAGTTAAAAAGCTAGAAAATCTGCTTCAAAAATATTTTTGGATATAGATATCATTAGGGAGTTTCTACTTTCTCAGAAGAATACTGCTATTATCTCTTGCAGGTTATGTTTAATCAAAACTATCATAAGATTGGTATCTGAACTTTGTTTTCAGTTCATATATAATAGAAGTTCGATCTATTTGGGATAAATATTTAAAATTGTGCATGCTATGGCCTTTGTCAAATTTATTTTTCATATTTCATTCATTTTAAAAGAATTGTCTTAAAATTTTGTGTCGGTAGTTTTGATAGCTAATTTACATGATGTTAAGCTTCTATGTTAAATGCTAGCTTTCAGAAATTGGATTATGTCTATTGAAATTTTCCATTTTCTGTAAAGGGTTTTTCATTTTACATATTATATTGTAAAGGAAGAAAGATTCTATAAATTTTTGAATATTTATATTAATCTTTAGAGCTTTCATATGTCTAATTGGACATTAATGGGTGCTTGCCATGGGGATATTTAAAAGACTACATTGTGCTTTCTATAGCCTTTTTTCCTCATTCTATTCCCAACAATGAAGGGTCTACAAAATTTTAAGACCCCTTTCAAACATCTCCAAGATATAGCGGAGGTATGTAGAGTACATAACATCACGAAGGAGAATGTTGCTCTCAGGTTATTGGTTGCATCTTTTAAAGGAAAAGCCTAGGATTGGTATAGGTCTTTGGCTTCTAGTTTTATCCGCTCTTGGGATCAACTTGAAGAGCAACTATTTGAGTGATTCTCAGAAAAGGGAGATCACTCTTTTTTTCAGCAATTAATCACCATCAAAAGGGTCCCACAAGAGGCCATGAGCAACTTCAACACAAAGTTTCATAAAACCTAGAAAAGGATTCCTTTGACTGTGAGGCCTCTAGCCACTATGGTGTTCATGTTTTATCTAAAGGCTTTCAATTTAGATATCCTAGTCATGCTGCAGTCTATGGGAGGAGATATTCTAGCTGAAATATATGATATAGTTGTGCACATAGAAAATAGTCTAATAGATGTTGGGAAGCTTCCACCACATCCATAGATTCCCATATTCATAGAAATCTTTGGTAGCCCCCAAGAAGAAGAAAATTCAAGACCCTCTACTCCACAAGTGACCACATCAGTTGTACCACCATCCATGTATGTATACCCTAGTGCACAACCAAGCATGTTGGGCTCGTCTTCATTACTAGTATATTTCAATGATATGAAGAACCTCATGTGATCCTTTGTGAATGAGCTATTCCTCATCCGATGATAGTAGGTAGCACCTTTGAAGCCTCCCACACAGACCTATCAAGGAAGAAGGCCATCTTATCAATAGAACACATATAAAGGATCTCTGAAAGGAGGAAGTCAACAACCAACACCCCAAAACTAGATAGTACTAGTTACCATGCCACTTCAGGCTGTCAGTAATAATCCAAGCAAATATTTAGTCCAAGCCTAGAACAACTTGGTGGAGGATGAGAATGCATGTGCTTCCCATGTAATGATGGTCATATGCCCCAGAATTATCCAATGGGAAATCTGTAGTAGAAGATAGTAGAGAAAAAGAGCCAAGGCATGTTCTCAAACATAAAAGAGTATCAATCTCCCAAAATGGAGAACTCCCAGTTTAGAGAAAAAACACAAGGAATGTCCTTAGAGCAAGAGCTAGATAGCACACCAGACCAAACACTTTTCTCTTGGATGAAGGAAGATGCAGTATTTACAAATGATTCTCTGACGAATAGTTCCCCACAAGTACAGTCGAACTATGACATAAGGTCCAAAATAAGGATCATTGGAGAATACATGCAACAAGATCCACAACATCCACAACCACATCAACCACAACCACAAGAAAATAAATTTGTGCATGCCTGACCCACTAAGTATTCACAAGCTTCATCATTGCTAGAGAAGGATATAGACAAAGCACTGAGCCCACACATGTAGGATTGGCTTCTCCTAAAGATGAGAGAGATACCACCGTTTAGACCTAAGGTCTCAACAATTAGAACACTCAAGGTGGTTGAACAGTTGAAGAAGTGGCCTGCTAATGTATCTTTCTAGGATGTTGTATCAATTCTGAAATAAAAGACGTTGCTCCAAGAAGCATTAAAGAAAGAAGAACAAATATTGTGGATAGATGTGATTCCACCATTTGATCAAGTTAGAGACAAATATCCTATATCAAACCCCCAATATTCAAGAGTTGTGACATAGGTGAATGTCATGGACAATGAAAATGTGAAAGAGGTAAGAAAACCAAAGCCCACACCTTTCTTTTTAACACTTATTGTGGGAGATAAGATTTTATACAACAACATGATTGATTCAGGAGCTAGTACTACAGTCATGCCTAAACAAGTGGTTGATGCCCTAAAACTCAAGTATGAGCCTCTTGAGAAAGGGATCATGCAATTAGATGGGAAGAAGGTCCCAACCATCAGTCACATCAAGGATCTATCTTTAACCCTCTTCTTGCGTCTGAGCCAAATGGTCACGCAAGAAATAGTGTTGATAGAAATTCCCCTAGTATTCAAGATTTTCCTTTCAAGGGACTTTAAATCAAAGCTCGATAGATATTTAGTGCCCAAATGGTCTCATATTATATTGCAAACCAAGCATAGGGAAAAGATGAAGATCCTATCTGAATCCTTGCACCTAGAACACAAGTAGACAATGTGGTCCTATGCTTTGAAGCAGCACATAACTCTTTCTCAAAAAGGGAGACATACTCTGTAGAAATGTTAGAAGACAAGGAGGACACAAGTGATCCAACCCCCGAAGAGGAGGTCATCCTCAACCAGTTTATTGACTCTGACCCATTCAAGAACTTTCATCCTACCGGATTAAGCACCTATGTGATCTTTGACGATGACCAATTCTTCCCAAAATTGGTGAAAGAACAAGAAGAGCCTAACAGACTAGGCGACAACAATCTATGGATGTTATATTTTGATGGTGTCAAGTGCAAGGTCAGTTCTAGAGTAGGTGTCCAATTGGTATCCCAACTAGATCAGAGACCCTCAAAGCTTTTTGTTTCCAGTTCCCATGCTCGAATAATGATGTGAGTATGAGGCCTTCATCCATGGTTTGTTTCTCATAGAACAAATGGGCGTGAAGAGAGTACATGTATTCAGAGACTCTGAGTTAGTTTTAAGCCAAGTCTACAGATAGTTGGCTACCAAAAATTAAAGAATGAAGTCCTATAGGCACTGAGTATGGGATCTAATTTGGATTTTTGAAGCTTTTAACATACAGGTAATCCTGCAGTCCTAGAATAATGTCATTGATCAGATGGCTTTGATTGGTTCATAATATGAGCCAAGTTATGAATCAACATTGAAATACAATGCAATGAAGATCATTGTCTGACCATCAATTCCCAACAATGATCAAAACTAGTAGGTTTTTGAGGACAGCATTCATATTTTTGCTTTTTTTTTTAAATCAAGAAAAGCTTCCAACCATTCACAACCCAAAGCTAGAAGAGCTACAGAAGGGAAAGTGATCCAATTAAAGGGTAATAAGCTCCCATGATGTTTTATTTCTCTCAAAAATATTTTTGAGTGCGAGGATGCAAGGAATAGAAAATAAAGATTCATTGTTGATGCAAAAGACTATGAAGATCTCAATGTCGAAAATGGAAGAAAGTTAAAAGTCATAATAGATGTTCCACAGAAGGATAAAGAGAGACTAAAAGGGCTATGTTCTAGATACGATGGGGTCATGGCCTGGACCTATGCTGATCTTAGAGGATACTATTTGGGCATAATTAAGCTTACTATCAACTTGGTCGAAGGATCAAAGCCTGTCCAACAAAAAGAAAGGTTAGTAAATCTAAAATTCAAAGCATTGATGGCAAAACAACTCACCAAATTAATCAAATCAAGGATCATATACCTGATAAAACATTCCACTTGGGTATCCAATCTTGTACCAGTATAGAAAAAGAATGGCGATATTCAGTTTTGCATGGATTTCATGGATTTGAACAATGTTTTTCTAAAAGATAACTACCCTTTGTCCTCAATGGAGCAAATTTTGAAGACTATGGCTAGATCCGAGATGTTCTCATTTATCAATGGCTTTTTAGGTTATAACCAATTCTATGTAAAGGAAGAATACTAGCATAAAACAATGTTCACTACCAAGTGGGGAAAATTCCCATACTCAAAAATTCCCTTCAAACTCTCCAATGCTAATAAAACCTTTCAGTGAGCAATGGATATCGCCTTCAAGGGGTTGATTAATTAGAGTATCTTAATATATCTAAATGACCTGATGGTCATTTCAAAAAAAATGATGATCATTTTGACCATCTGAAATGGGTCTTCCAAAAATTCCAATAGTTCAAAATTTCCTTAAATCCCAATAAATGTGTTTTTAGAGTTCCACAAGGAAAGCTACTTGATTTTGTGGTATCAAAAGAAGGAATAATTATAGATCCTAAAAGGGTAAAGGCTATAATGGAGCTACCACTACTAGTCAACTAGAAGGGGCTACAATCCTTTTTGGGGAAGATTAAGTTTTTCAACTAGTTCATTTCAGACTTCGTAGGTATTGCAAGACCTATCATGTTGATATCAAAGAAGAATCTAGAGTTCAAATGGAATCTCAAAGGTAAGATAGATTTCAAGTAAATAAAGGCAGCCATATTTGTGGCCCCAATGTTAGCTAACCTAGAATTCTCCAAGGATTTCTTGCTCTACATCTACAACAGCCAACACAACATAGCTTCAATGCTCACTCAAAATAATGGAGAGGAAATAGGGAAACATCTCATCACATTCCACTCCAGGACTCTCAGGGATATGAAACAAGCCTTTTTTATTGTTAAATGCCTCAATAAATTCATACACCTAGTATCATCCAACACAATCACCATCCTCGTCGCCCATCCCAGTGTTCGAGAGTATATCACCAAAGGTGAAATAACTGAAAAGAGGGCCAATTAGATCACCAAGATATTAGAATATGGTGTAGACATTCAATTGACCAATCTAGTTTAGGGAAGAGGTATTTGTGAATACCTTGCACAGGAATTAAGCTCCCTGGTAGAGGAAGAGACGGATCAGGCCTATACAAATTAGTTTGAGTCCGATGAGTCATAGGTAGTGGATTGGACATGATATATGAAAAAGGGGCAATACTCGACCAGAATTCCACCTTATAAAAGATGCTACTACCTCCTGCAAAGTGCCAAGTATGTACTAATTGAGGGGATTTTGTTTAAAATAAATTTTGATGGCATCCTACTCCATTGCTTAGATAACCCATAGGCGGAAAGAGTTTTAAATGAATTCCATAATAGTCCTAAGGACTACCACTTCTTTTCCAAAACTACTACTTTAAAGATAATGTGGCTAGGATATTATTTTCCTTCCATGTTCTCTAAGGTGCACCACATGGTGCAAAAGTGTACTTAGTGCCAATATTTCGTTGGCAAGTGGAAGAACTCTACTATGCCACTGAGCTTGATCATGACTGAGGAACCCTTTGCATAATGGGGTTTGGGATTTTTTGGGATGATAAATCCTATCTCCATCACTGGCCATAAGTGGATACTTAGGGAAACCAATTATTTTACAAGATGGATGAAGGTCGTTGCTCTAAAAAATGCTACAAAAATAGAGATTGTTAATTTTCTTGAGGAGTTGGTGGCAAGGTTTGGTTCACCAAAAACTATCATATATGATAATGCACGAGCTTTTGTGGGCTCTAGGATGAAATATTTCACTCTCAAGCATTGGGTCTACCTCAAGCCTTCATCAAATTATTACCTACAAGGAAATGGGTTAGCGAAGTCGACCGACAAGAACTTGATCAAGTTAATTAAGTGCATCAGTTCATAATGCCAAAAGGAATGGCACAAGCACCTATGAACCACTCTATGGGTTGACAGGATTACACCCAAACAAATTTTTAAGGCCTCTCCTTATGAATTAGTGTATGGAAAGGAGGTGGTTTTACCTATTTCCATATAAATTTTGAAATTACAACTATTAAAAGCCTTGGAAGTCAAAGAAAGCAGCAGAATGGAAGTAAAATAAGCAGAACTTCCAAGTCTTGAAGAAAAAAGGGAAAGCACATATGATGCCATGATCAGGAGCCAATAGTTAGTCAAACGATGGTTTGATAACAAGGCCTCCAACCCAAATTTTTAGGAGGGAAGCTTGGTGCTAAAGTACGATGAGCGTGTTACAAAACCTGGACAACATGCAAAGTTTGAAGCACTATGGAAGGGTCCCTTCCACATTCACACGTGCAAAGAGAATAATGTGTATGAGCTAGAAGACATGGATAGAAACATTCTGGATATACTAGTAAATGGTATTCATCTAGAATTATTCCATTGAAACATGCAATTTCTTTTTAAAAAGTTCACAGTTATGTACCATATGTAAAAAGAATTTGTAAAATACAATATTTTTGTGAATAAGCCATGAGAATAGCACAAGAATTAAAAAAAAAGTATTATATTATATTCATTGAAAATATTTACACTAAAATATGAGCCCAAAGATTTGAGAGAAGCTTGAAGCTTTCTCATGAAACCCAAGAAGAGTTACAAAGAAAAAAGAAAAAAGGAGATGATGTGCAAAGTAAGTAGTGAATTGAAGACTCCCTCCATCACTAAGTAGTCAAAATGTTGCTTTGTTGGGTTTTTCTTCAAACAGGGTAGTAAGGGGGTTAACACACAACACACATAGGCACGAAACAACACGGACCTCAGTCCTCGATACTATGGCTATATACCAAAAATTCAAAGTGATTTCTCCATCCAAGCCCAAGAATGCACTCCATGCCATACTCTCTCAGAAGGAAGGAAGTCATAGGTCAAGACAGTGAGTGATGCCTCCCCAAGTCCATGGTGCAAAATTCAATGAGAAGAGGTAGCTAGGTTACCTCCTCATAATCAATATTCTTGTGAAGGTCCATGGTGCTCAGAATGTCACCACCAGGGATAGCCACTTACACAATCTCACCAAGCCCATCCAAATATGCATAATTAAACATGGTGTGATATTGTTCGATTATCTACGGCTTGGAGATGTCCAAATCAAGTAGGGAGGCCACAAAGTGAGAGACGACATTGGAGTTGCATAACGATTGGTTTTCATCTTTCACGTAATCCTTTTTGAGCACCCATTTAAATGTGACAATGATGAGATGATCATTCTTCTTTACCAAGGACTTAATTCTATCACTGCTAACTTCACCAATGAAGGAATATTGTGGTCTTCATGATAAGAGTTGAACAGGGGTACCTAAGCTAGAAGTCATAGCAACAAACAAGATAAGTCTAGTGGAACAAAGGATACAATGGGGAAATCTCACTAACTGAAGAGCTTATTCAATATTTTTATGCTAAGGTGGCATGGATATTTATAGAAAAGGTGTGTCAGTGAGCTCAATGAATGGAAAAACAATTTTATGTTGGATATTAGCGAAGAAAATATCAAAGCAACAAGATGGTGGGAGATGAATCATATGATAAATTTGGTACCAAGGCTTAAGAAATAAATTTGGGCATTAGGAGTAAATTCTTGTGTGTATCGATTGACACCATGTGTCAATTGTCGTCATCAATACTAGCTTTCTTTATCATATGAAAGGATGTTGATTAAAGTGCTAAGCTCTAAAAAATTAAATATACGTGTCTTTTCAAGGTACCTTGCATCCCTTAAAGCATGCTTCCCATGGCTAAAACCATGCTTCCCAACACATAGAGCTTATTTGTGAAAAGGCACCGAGGGGAATGTACTAATTATATTCTCGTAGTGAATTTGGAATTCTTGAGGGATACAGATCCCTAATCCACATGTATCAACCTCATCGGTAGCATTTAACAAGCTAGTGGTAATGGCAGCACCTTACTGCATGTACGTGCAAGAAAATTGAATACACCCAAAATAATTTTTTTGTTAAAGTAATAAAGATAGGAAAGAGTTTTTTCTCTGAAAAATCTTTCTACAAATCCTTTAATGAAATAATGACAAATGCATCATCTTCTGGTCGGCAAGCTAGATTTTCGTCTAACATACTAGGCTACACCAACATCTTTGGCAAGGATTTTTTTGCTAATTCCTCGGTGTCAGAAGAGTGATGTTTTTATCATACTAAATCTATATAGGCAAGCAAACCCATTAAGAAAGAAGTGCTCTTGGATTTTGTAGATAATATTTTTGACCCAAATTTGCATACAAACTCTAAAAGCCTTAGGGAATGGGAAATACAAATAATGATCAAGTATGGGGTAACTGAATGCTTTGTGTTACGGCTCTAGCACTGTGGTTTTCCAAAACTCATGTTGCATGTTGTACACATATGTCCAAAGCTAGTGGATGCATGTGCTAAGAGGTTGGATAAAAAGAAAGGGTTATAATCGGCAATAGGCTAAGGGTTACAATCAATGTAGTGACCATTCAGGATATGTTGTGTATCCCTGTAAATTGGGGGATTGAAAGATTTGAGCATAAAATAATGGAAGAGTTCTAGAGGACCAAAACTAAACAGTTGAAGTTTTATGAGGATGAAACAAAGGAGATGCCAAAAAGAAATCATCTCCTTTTCCCTTTGGTAAATAGAAAGTTCAAACCAGATAAATAGATCATTTTTGCAATGTTGGCTTGTATCTACGGCTATGATGATGATGAAAGTGTTTATGCTTTCTAGATGGGCTTGGCTTTCATGCTTAGGAGGGAGAAAAGCCAAAAATATTTCAATTTTATTGATATAATAGCTGAGAGGATGTTGGAACAATTGAGAAACTATGGCACTGCTTTTAAATTCAGGTATTCTTCTTTTTTGGTACATTTGATCTTACATCAAAACCCTTTTTTTTTTAAAGGAATTTATCATTGTTTAAGTTTGATGTAAAGGGGTCATACCAACCAATTTTGGATTCCTTCTTGAGGCCAATGCTCGTATATTTGTCCTCGTGCCCTTCAAGTCGGTTTTCCCTTGAAGCCTTGCAATGGATGAAAAGCTCCCAAACCCTAGTGGATTATTTTCTAGGAGTTGATTTTACCTATATCAAATTCCATTATTTTTTTGAGGATCCTTTTAGGCTCCCTAAATTTGTTATAGACAATATTTTTACTTTGGAGGCATGCCATCAAGCAACTATTGCTGACAAATCCTATGGCACCAAAAGGAACAAGACAATGCTTTACCCAATTCTCCTCACCATTGCCAATAGTTAGGTAACACTTGTGAAAAGGAAGGAGCAAGATGTGCTTACTAAAAAATTGGCTCACCTGGGCCTAGTCCTCATTTGTGATGCATGGAGCTACAACCCAATAAGGAATATCCCAATTATAAGGCATGAGAGGCAGGATTACTTTGAATAAAAAATGAACTCAACTGAGGAGAGGCTTGTTGTGCAATTTTTGCACACATGCCCCGCTGAGGCAGGGACCCTCTTTCTTGCTTTGCTTACCTTTTTTGTTTGTCTTAGGGTCTTGAATTTATCCCCTTAAGGGATTGGTATTTTGGTCTTGGTCTTGGGGTCACCCATGGGCATAATGTTTTATCTTGCATTTGAGATGCTTCCTTGCAATTCTTGACAACTTCTATGCTCTTAAGGAATGAGTTTGTTCTTGAAAATCATGAAAAAGGATGAAATTGGATAAGTATGGTAGAAGTTCAGAAATTTTGAGGTAGCTCGGATTAGCTAAAACTTAGTCCAGTTGGATAATCCGAGGTACCTCGGATTACCCAAAATCCGGCCTCATATCATTTTTCTGAGTTCTTGCACCGTACTATCAAGCATTAATGCCACATTTAATGAGTTATTTTTGGGAATAAAAAGCTAACTAATCAGTCATTTCCCCATTTTACATTTCACCACTAACAAATTGAGAGAAGTCTGCCTCCATCTTTCCCTCAAATTGAGCTTTTGCTTCCAATTTGCGTGCTTTTGGGGATCATTCTTGGGGTTTTCAGGGGGTTTCTTGTCAGTTTTCCATCAGTCTCTCCATCGAGCATCAATTTAAGGTATGTTTGTGATAATTTTTGAATGGATTTAGTTTGTTTTGAGCCCCGTTGGTTTTATCTTCACATTTAATCACTCATTAAGGTTTGGGGTTCTAATTTAAATTGATTTTCACTTCATCATTTTGAGTTTTTGAGTTTTTTTTCGACTATTCATGAAGGGTTCTAATTTGAAAGCATCTAATGAATGGAGGTCATTGAAAACTCTTTGTTTTATTTTTGTGTTCCCTCTTCCTACTATTTGTATTGGGATGTTGGAAATGTTACTCAATTTCGAATCCAAGATTCATAAACCCTAGCTTTGTATGCCCTAGTCATGTGCATTGGGTTTGAATGTAAAACAATATCAACTATCTTCGAAATGAATTATGGGAAGTGTTAAGTGAGCAAAAAAAAATTAGGATGGGTTTCATCTCACTCCTTTGTGTTCAAGAAAAACCACCACTTACTAAATTTTGTAGCCCTGAGAGAATCTCAAAAATTCTGAGGTAGCTCAGATTTTCCAAGCTCTAATCTGCTCAAAGAATCTGAGCCCCCTCTAATTTTCCTGTCCCTTATCAAAGTTTGAAGTTCATCACTTTGTTCGGTGATTTTGATCCTACTCAGATTATCCGAACCTTGATCCATTTGGCCAATTTGAGGTCCCTTGAAATTTTTGAGTTTTGTGAATGCTTTTCCTCGATGTCTAAAACAAGAAAAAGCATTACGACTCCAAAACAAGAATCATAGTTGGGCCATATGGGAGGGTCATGGCCAATCTAACTAAGGATTCTATTATGGAGGTATTCAACATTGCTTCACATCAACACCTAATCAAATATATTAACATTGGAGAGGCTATCAAATTCTATGATCAAGATCCAAACAGAGCCCTCGAGATCATGAACAATGCATGGATTTTGAAGCCCAAGCCCCACTATTCCATATTGCCAAAGTAGCTACACATAAGTGACTTCAAAATGGAGTACCATGAAATCATAGCTCTCTTAGGAAAGGTGATGGGAGTTGAGGAAGCACATATCTTCCAAACATGGATGTTTTACCCCATTGCCCAAATTGTGGACAACAAGCATTACCATTGGGCGAGAATCATAACCAACAATCTAGATGCTCAATTAAGAAGTGTACATGAAACATATAGGTTAACCATGACATCATATTTGGTGCACATGTTGGCAAGAAAAACCAAGTACAGAGGGCTTAGCTGCAAGGGGACATTGGGAAAAGATAGGATTTGGGAGGTGTATCCCCAATTATAGTATAAAACAACCAACTACCGAAGGGAAAATGATGCATTCTTTATGTACATTCCTAGACTATTGTAGGATGACCTTCATGTCAGAATATTTGTTGATGTTATGGAATTGATCAAGCAATATGGACAATGGTTTATTCAATTCCTAAAGTTCACATACCTTTGGATACAAGGATCTCCCGTTGTTCCACTTAGATTTCCTAGATATCCCACCAACAAGCTTATGATGTTGAAACTCACAAGGAAAATGGTGGCCTTTGAAGAAATTATGCAACAAATTATCAAGAAAAAGGAACTAGGAGTGGAATTCCCACCTAGAATTGGAACTCTAGAATCATGCCCTTCCCTCCAAAGTGCCCAGTATTTCGAAAAAGAGTTGGCCTAGTTTGAATTATATTCTCATTCATCTAGAAGCAAGTTTGATCCATATGGTAGAGCTGTGAGGCTGGCTAACACAAAATTCAGGCATAGGGATCATATAGAGGATTACTAGACAAATTGTAGAGATGAATTTGAAGTTCTTAGAAGAAGGTTCTCTCAAATTCCCCTAAAAATGATAAGATTGTATAAAATAATAGAAGTGCATGATCAGGTACATGATGATGGGATGGACTTGGTACAACAATAGGACTATGAACCATATAGGAACAAGCCTTTACCACTAGTAAGTTGGTATGAAGAGGAGGCAACGGATCTTGACCGAATAACTGAGCCAGTAAAGGAGTATTCTAGGCGGTGGGTGAAACAAAAGATACAAGAGTATGAAGATGATGGCACAAATTTTACATCTAGTATCAAGATGAAGAAAAGGAGGGTGACAATCTAGTATCAATAAAGAGGAGAACCAGGAGTCAAGCTTCATCAAATCAAGGAGAGAATCCATCTCCTAATACAAAGAAAACTTCAACAACTAGAGAGGGAAATACCCCATAGCCAATGAGAGAGAGAAGGATTGTCACTGAAAGATAGAAGGGAGCCAAAGAAAGAAAGGATGACATAGAAACTAATGCTCCTTCCTCATCAAAGTTCATGGAGGTGGAAACCTCCAGAGAAAAACCACAAGTATATGTCTGGAGAGGCTATCCTTAGCAAAATTCCTCCCCAATTGTTGAAAGAGGGGTTATTAAAAAAGAGGTTCATACAGAAATGCCAGCCAGGAATAGTATTCATCCCTTATCTCCTCTTAAAACACATACATCAGAAGAGGTTATCATGGGAGAGGGAATGTCTCAAATAACCTCGAGCCTCGGGAATCAGAAGATGAAGAGATTTCCACCCTCACTAGCGGAGAATGGAGACAAATGATAAAACAAATGGGGCAATCCACTTCTGGAGCTTAGAGAAAAAATGTAGAATTAGAGGTTGTTCAAGAAGGGAGATGGTCTAACTCTCCCAAGAAAGATAAAATGATGATCAACTTAATACAAAGATCAGTGTTGAAGAGATTTCTAATAGTCCACCTCGAGCTAAAGAGGAACAGGAGACAGAGGTAAATGTAGAGCAACCTGTTGTCCCGGAGTGGCTAGAGAAAAGAATAAGTAAGAAGTCGATTGTTGTGAAGGAAGAGACTCCTAGTTGGGACAAATTGTTGGAACAATGGGGGCAATAGAATCAAAGGAAGAGAGCAAAAACAATCTCGAGTATCGCTCGAGATGAATTCAACAATTGAATTATCCATGTAGCAGTACCAACTAGTGACAAGTTCAAAGATGAAATTAGGACATCTGATTACAAAGTGGAAACAATTAATTTGGGGATGACTACCAAAGATCAAGAAAAGGAAGAATTTCAAGACTCTTCTTAGGCAATTTTGAGAAGACTAGATAAGGAAATGGAGGAGAAATAAAATCTGCAAAAATAATTGGATGATGTCTATAGATATGTTCAACATTTGATGAAGCCATCACAAATAGTTGGGAGTGACAATGCTCTTCCAGAGGGATTGTTGCCTAAAGAGGTGGTCTCATAGATTGAAAGGCTAAAGAGCTTAGTTCATAATACTCATGAGTGGCTTCAAGATGTCAGTAAGAGAGGAGATGAAGTAATTGGAAAACTTCTTTAGGTTCACACTAGTTCCTCTGATTTTCTGGAACATACTTCCCAATTTTTTGTGGACTGTGGAAAGGTTGACAAACTTATTGCTGAAGAGTTAAAGAAAAAATTTCAAATTCCTAAGGATCGGTTGGCTGAGTTGGATGTCTTCTCCCAGGATGAAATTGTAAAGTGAAGGAATGGATTGATATTTAGAATTACAGAAAAGAACTCCTCAATAAAGTCCTGAAAAAGATCATGAAACTACAAGGTAAAATGAAAGAGATTCACAATAGTTGTGTTAATTTCCTTGAAATAATGACTAGGAGGAGGAAATTTGGCCAAAAGAATTTGAATATTGATAAGATATAGGCTTGGTGGTATGAGGTTTATGCCCCTTCGGATAAATCTCCAATAGCAAAAGAACACTTGGAGGATGCAACCTGCTATATTTCCAAGCTTGAAAAGTACCATGAGTTACAAATTGAATGGAATAAAGTAATGCCACAATACTTGGAGGAATTTAATAGTCACAAAATAAAAATTAAATTTGTTCCAATACCAGACCCAATGGATGTAAACAAAATATTGGAGAAATTTAAAGAAATAACTCAGAAATTGGAAGCCAGTCAGACAGAAGATGCCAGCTAGCGAGAGCCCACCTAGGAATCCACATCAAACAAGCAAGTGTTGATGAATTTTGGGTTTATTCCAAAAATAGGATGTGCCAGATGGCTTTAAATTGCCTAAAGACCTCACTCATGAATTTTTGAAATGTCTCTTTTTCTTATTCAAAGGAATCTTCCAGCCACCTTGCATGGTTGGATAAACATAGTAAATTCGGATGCATGGTTGACCTAACTCTGTGGGCCCTCTTTTTTGGTCGACGTGGGCATTCTTAGCTATAAATTTAAGCGTTAGCTTCATTCTTTGGGGTTAGACATTATTTGAATAGTTGTAGTTGAGATAGGAGTTAATTCTTTGAGAGAAAATGTTGAAACAATGAGAATACTGAATTGTTGCATACTTGGGGTGATTCAATATAAGAAAATACATTGTTTTCTGGTATTCTTCCTTGTTTTGTACCACTTTGCATGGTTTTGGTTATTCTATATTTTCAAATTTTCTCTAAAATTTATCAGTGTATGTTAAATATTAGCTTTCAGTTCTTTCATGAAAATGGTGAAGTGTGAAGAATATTGATCAATCTCTGGTCCATAATTTTGGTAATTTGTTGATTTCAAGTTGTTGTGTAAAGTTATTTTGGGCCTCATTTTATGCTAAGTTCAATTGTGAATGCTTTTTTACATTACAACTGTAGTTGTGCATGTGAGTGAATATTCACAATCTGAAAATCTCTCAATTTCCTTTGAATATTGCATGGTTTTTGTGTAGTTGCAGGCTGGTCCTTCATCAAGAAGAGATCGATTTCATTATGGTATTTTTCCATTTGCAACATTCACCATTATTGTGATTGATGTTAGGAGTTAGCTTAGAATAAAGTCTCTCTTTGAACCCTTATCTTTTGTTGTTTCTTTAAATTTGGGTTAGTTTTAGAATTAAAATAATCAAAATATTGTGAATCTGATGAGCTTGAAACCTCCAATAGTTGTTTTGTAATTCCCGTTGTGATTACTAGCAATTTCACATATTATCTGATTTTTTTATCCATTTTCAAGACCTAACACTAGAGACCTTGGGGTTATTTCTTGAGGCTTGTTGATACAAATTTACCTTTCAAGAGAGATAGGATATTATATTCTGTCTAAGTTGTTGCTATGTAGAAAAAACCATCAACAAGGCCAAATTTTTACATTGAATTGGCCTTCATACCATTCGACCAGCCACCATGGCTTGACTTATATGTCAATGTGGTAGAGTACCAGCAAAGCATCCCGATAGGAAAGTCCCTTAACATCTAATTAAAGAACCTAGGATGGTCAAAAATAAAGAAGGCAGATTTATGGAGGTACTGATAGGAAATCAAATGCCTTAGTGCCATGTATGGAGATATTAAGTCACATGATGATAAGTTTGACCAAATTTATAACAAGGAGGTTGACAAAGATGATAGTCATCCTGAGTCTGATCAGAAGATTGGATCAGAGGAGCTTCTACTCTACACCTCCCAGCCTCAAGAGCCTGACATAGGAAAAAGGAAAGGAAATGGGTCAAAATAGAAGGGATCATAGATCACATCTTCCTCTAGTGCTTGAACGAAGGGAAAAAGGACCCGACAGTCCCCAAAGAGGTTCGTTTAGGTTACAGAAGCCCAAGTTGTAATAGGGTTAGTCGCCAAGGAATAAAAATCTGCTAGTTCTGCATATACAAAGAGGAGATGAGTCCAGGACCTAGGAAGACCAAGCACATCAAGTAGAGGAGAGGAAGAAGCAGAGTCTGCTCTGCTAGGATATTTGGCTTCAACAGCCCTAGTAAGTTTTTCTCCTACTCTTCTTTCTTCTTCTACATCTTTAGTTGTTCCTTCACCCTCATCTATTGAAAATATTCCTTTGTATATGGATTTTGATGTCCTCATTCTTAACATACCCCTAGTCATATTCAACAATGAACCCCATGAAGACACCCTCCACATTAAGCGAGCATCATCCACGTCAGCCACAATTGATTCTTTAATCACCCTATCAAGGGATCCCATTGAAAAAACTAAAGCATTCATGCTACTAGTTTCACCAAACCCATCAGCTTTTGAGAAAATGTCTCATTTTCTATTCACTTCCCCTTTCACTTCAATGAGTATCCCTCCCTCTAAGTCCACATATGGCATCTCACCTTTTTCCATGATAACGCTCCCTTCATCTCTCTGCAATCTCATATAGCCGAAGCTTCTCCTTTTGTCACCCTTTTCATTCTCCCTCTAGGTGATTCTATTTTTGCACAAAGTATTGACACCCCACAAAGTCTCCAAAGCCATTTGGATGCAACAAAGTAGGCTTGACAAGTGAGAAAATAGAAATTTTTGATAAAGTTCATGGTGAAACCAGTTGCTCAGAATATTGAGGCTTGTTTTGATGAGGATCAAAATTCCCTATTGATCGCTACCATGAGGCAACTAGAATCCAAGCCAAAAGAAGAAATGAAGTTAGAAGATTATGAAATCTGAGTTGAGGGCCTTGATTTAAGTGAGAATCTCCCATGTGAAAAAGTGATTCTTGCTAAAGCCACTCAGAAGGTGGTCTACACCAATTATGAGAAGCTAGAAAAAAAATGAAGTGTGAGGCAGAGTTGGCAAATGTAAAAGACATGATGGATAGGCTGCAAGAAGAAATCAAGGGAAAGGATTTGGAAATGACCTACCTAATGTAGCTATAGGGTCACCAAGGGAAAGCAACTAAGATGCTTGAAGAGGCCCAAAATGAGTAGGATTAGCTTCATGTCGAGATAGAGAAATTGAAGGGTGAGATTACTACTGAATGTGAGGCAAATGAAAAATTTGAATGCAACAAAAGAACATGGACATAGATGTAAAAGGAGTAAATGTTGTATCCAATGCACTACAAAAGGATATAGGGATGTTGGATCAACAAAAAGAGGACATGTAGAAAGAATTGGATAGCATCCGATCTCAAGCCTTCGATGATCTTCAAAAGGCTCAATCAGAAACAAAAATGGAAAAAAAAGAAAAGAAGGAGATCAATTCTATTTTGTAGGCTCATGTCAAAGAGATCAGGAAGTTGAGCTCTAAGCTTACAAATGTCCTCTAGGAGAAGAGCCAATTGAAAGAGAGCATAAAAGCAAGGGATTCTCAATTCCAACAAGATTTGACTATAGCACAGGGATCCAAGATCCTCTTGATACTAAAAAGATAGATATCCACACATTGGGAGAGGAACATAGTTATAGTTGCTGCCCTGAAAGCATTCTGGAAATTTTTTAGGGATGCTCGAGAATTAGACGAGAATATTAGCCTAGCGGTCAACCAAATTCTTCATATATACACTCCTTGGACTGAGGAATCAAAGAGTTTGATCTCCAAGTTGTGTAAGGCCATCAAAGAAGCTTTAAGAGACACCAAAATTATTGACCAAAGGGAAGCCTTGAGGAAAACAAGAGAATTCATCAACTGCCACAAAGTCACATCCAAAAGAAAATATTTCTAGGCAGTGTTGAATAAGAAAGTCAATGAGATCAAGGAGGAGTTCAAAATTCTACTTGAATCTGGATTACTCAATCTTTTCTCACCAGATGGAGGATTGCTATCAATCGAGTGAATTGAGGATGCAATCAGACTCAAAATCTAGACTTCCACAATACTCCTAGGTCTAATCCCATCACTCGCTATTAAGGAAATTTGAGAGGGAAATCTTTCCCCTTTCTCAGCTTGATTACCATATTGGAGTTGTTTCATTAAGGTGGGGAGGGGTTTCTTTTAAGGAAGTCCTCAATCTAGATCAAGCATATGAGATTCTACGCACCCTCATCCGGCCCACTGATTTGGATTGGGAGGTCCAACACTCTACCTTTCTCAAACTCCAAGAATTACCAGAGGTTCATGCCTCTACAAGCAAAGCCCCACCGTGAGTCACCAAAAATGTAAAGCAATTTTTCCTTTAAACTTTTCTTTAGTTTTTAGCCCCTACTCTTTTCTTCTTTGGGATGAATCCACGCCCAAAGGATGAAGACTGCTCCTACATAAAGGTTTTCAATGTGCCACATGGTGGTTGTGCGACTTTATTTACATATCACTTTCCTTTCGGGCATGAGCTAGGGTATGTGTCAACTTGGAGAGGGTTTTCTTCAAAGCTATTCTCACAAGTCTATGATCGCCTACTCGCTTGACATGTCATATATTTACGTCATGCAGTTTATTTATTTTTTTTGGAGTGATATTTTGGGAAAAGTTTATTGGGAAGCATGACAGGCATCTTACTTTTGGGGTGGAACCTTCGAGTCAGAATCAACAACCTCTATGGTTGATCGATCAAATTTTTTCTAGGCTATGTAAGAATATGATTGTCTTTTGTCAGTGTATCTTTGCTAAAAAACTGAAATCATTTAATGAAGTAGTTGAGACTTAAAAAGTGAAGATAGATGCAATCTAATCAAGATCTAGGATCAGATTGTAAGCTACCAGGTTCAAGCATCTAGCAGTTTCTACTTCTGGAATGTTTTTCGTGGTGCCCTCTTCTTCTGGTTATAAATAGGGGTCGGCAACATTAGTTGAAAAGTTGGAAAAATTGCTTCAAAAATCTTTTTGAAGGATATAGATATCATTAGGGAGTTTATATTTTCTCAGAAGTAGAAAGGTCTTTATAGAATACTTCTATTCTCTCTGGTATGTTATGTTTAATTAAAACTATCATCGGATTGGTATCCAACCTTTGTTTTCAATTCATATATAATAGAAGTTCGATCTATTTGGGAGAAATCTTTGAAATTGTGCATGTTATGGCCTTTGTCAAATTTATTTTTCATATTCCATTCGTGTTAAAAACATTGTGTTAAAATTTTGTGTTGGTAGTTCTGATAGCTAATTTACATGTTGTTAAGCTTCTATGTGAAATGATAGCTTTCGGAAATTGGATTATGTCTATTGAACTCTTCCATTTTCCATAGTATCCTGCAAAGGAAGAAGGATTATATAATTTTTTGAATATTTATGTTAATCTTTAGAGTCTTCTTATGTCTAATTGGACCTTAATGGGTGCTTCTCATGGGGAGATTTGAAAGACTGCATTTTTCTTTCTCTAGCCTTTTTTGCTCATTATTCTTTTCCCGACAATGAAGGGTCTATGACATTTTCTGTCTATCATATCAGTTATAAGGAATAGTTAAGGTTCGAAATGTTGTAAAAGCTTTGGCGCATTGCCGTTTTTTATATTTTATTCACATTTCTTTCTAACTTTCCCCCCAAACACAAAGAAGAGTTGGCTTTTTATAAAAATCATGGAGCTCATTCAGTGAGGTGCAAATTGGTCCCCCACTAGCTAAATTTCCCAAAAGTTTGTTAGAGTAGCCCAAGCTTTGATGATCAACAATTACCAAAATGGGGTTTGATCAAGGCAAACCCTTATTCACCCAAAATAAATATTTTTCTCTTGTATGTTTGAATATAGATTTAGGTTGAAGAAGACTTGAAGACCTTTTGAAGTGTAAGATTTACAAAGTTGTCAAATTTGTAGAAGTTGTCAAAATTGTTGTCATCTCATGGAAACTAATATGGTAAAGTCATTTCCGATATTCTGACTATGAAACCTTGGAAAATTGGAAGATTCACATCTACATCAGAGGCTCCTAAAAGCTACAGAAAATCCCTACACTTGGACCCACTTTCCCATGGGTGAATGAGTCTCGTATCTGCTTTTGAAAAGCACTTTTGGTGATTGGTAAACATTTTCCTTCCCTTCTTAGATCTACAATATATTTTCTAGTTCTATTAGTATTGATTTTAATATTGTTGCTTCAAGTGTTAGATTACATTTGGAGTTGATTTTCTATTTTTAGTTTTTCTCCCAAAAATTTTGTTTGGCCTTGGCCCATATCCTTCAATCATAAGGAAATCTAAAGATTCCCACTTTGACTTGATTCACCTAAGGTTTTTTAATTAATTCATTGTGTGGATCTCATTTCCTAATGAAATAAAGGAAGATGGGTCTATTTATTGTCATTTTGGTGAACTCGCCCCTTTTCAACCTAACCTATTTTTTGTTGTTTCACTATGATATCATGTAATGTCCCCATTTTCGGTCACTTCGTTATTATAATTGGCTTCAAGTTTCTTGGTGACAGTAAACCTTTTCTAAGAGGATGGTTGATGTTGGTAATGAGCTCAATTAGTTTTGAGGACTACTATGTCACTTTCCAAAGTGAACTCTACCTTTTGGTGTGTTCTTCAAGATTCTTGGAGAGAGAGTGTCTATTTATAATAAGCCACCTAGTTGGGCTTAATTTTCTTTATTCATCATCAATATCATTCTAGCATAATCAAATTTTGGTTTTGATGCTTTTTGAAAAAATTCGTAACTCAAGCGTATTATTGGATTTAATTTAATTATTTTACTAAGGTTGCTTAATTTTATTAAAATAATTTAATGGAAACCTTAGTATAACAGCTCATCAAAAATAAGATCAAAATATTTTAATCATGGATACATAATATTGGGACCAGGCATATCAAGTATTATCATTATTTTGATAAAAGGTTCTTTTGGAGCAAAAAGGAGCTTTTAATTAAAAAGTGAATTTTGAATTGTATCTTTTGGAAAGTTTGGGAGGAAAAACATATGAGGAGTCTTTGTGAGCTCATTTTCATTATGTTGATTATTTAATTTTCTCTTTTGAAAACCTTGTGGTTCTATGGGATTGAACTTGGTTCATCTCAGCCTTCTTGAGGATAAAACCCCTCTTGGAGAAGATTAGCCATGATGGTGAAATATTTTCCCTAGTTGATTGTTGATAGATTCATCTTGAGTCTATGTTTGTACTTCATTGTTGTGATTTACAGAAAGGAATTGTTGGTACGATTGAATATCAATTTTTGAAGTCTTACAAGAAAGGAAAGTTATTGAAGATATTTGCAAGCAAGAAGGGGACACCGATATTGAGAAATCTATAGAGTATATTCATCATATTTGATGTTGGGAATGGGAGTATCATCAGTTTTACCATTGAGTTTCTATTGCAATAAGTTAGAAATTCTCCATAATGTTGGATGCTACTTTGGGAAGAATTTGGGGTTGCAAACTATATAAGTTATTTGCTACTATTAAAGACATTTTATATCCATCAAAACTTATGTGCAGTATCTCTTCAATATTTTCTTAAGCTCTACTCAGTTGTGGGTCACATAAAAGGTTGGGAATATATTAATATTTTTTCTATTTATTGACCTTATTGTTGTTATTTATACTCATATATATATATATATATATATATTTCATTGATAAGGGAAATCAACCAACTATTTCAGTTTCATGAGTATTTGGATATCAAAAATGAATGCTTGGAATTTTTTTCATCAAATAAATTCAACCATATTAAAAACAAATTCGAAAATATCACAAAGTGTGTGCATTCCAAGTGTTAAACAAAATTTTGGCACACAAAAATTAAAAAAAATAAGTGCAAAAATAGGGTAGGGTTCTTATAGTGATATCAAAGCATGCATGATTGTTTATGACATTTGAAAAAAATAAAAATAATTTGTTACAGGTTGTTATAGTGGTATCAAAGCATAGAGTATCTTGCTAGGCTATTGGGAAATTAATATTTTTTGAAGATCTTGAGTTTCATGTCAATTTTTAGTGACAAAAGCATGACAAAATGAACTCTTTGTCAAAATCAATGAGACAAACACAAGCTAAAATTGAAAAGATGATGAAAATAATTGAGTCATGCAAGAGGATGTTGGAAATAGGCTTTATACAGTAGGAAGGGATCTTGAGATTCTACATCAATCAAAGGGCTATTTACTTAGTTTGTTGAAGGTGGTGGAGAGTAGTTTATCTATGATAGATCAATCAAATTCAAAGAAATTTAATTTGGGAAATGAAGTTATCACTAAATTATTTGATTAAGCCAATATTTATGAGATATCATGATAATGAGGTAATATTTATTGTAATTTCATGTTTGAGTGAAATCATGAGAATCTTAGCACCTAAATTTCCTTACAATGATAACACAATGAAAGGGATACTTCAGTTTTTAGTGGTTAGTTTCTAGGATATGGATGATATCACATGTTCTCATTTTTATAGAAAGGTTAAAAAATTTGAAATATTTGCAAAACTTAGATTGGGAAACATCATGTTAGATTTTGGATTGGATGATTTGATTCACCAAATGTTTCACCATTTCTTTACTACAATAAGAAAGTACAATGTTGATAATGTTATTCCAACCATGTAGACCATTATGATTTTGGTTATTAACAAAAGTGATGATGTGTCATAATCACTTTTTTCAATCCTATTAGCTAACAGGAGAAAGGGTAATCAAGTAATCTACCATTTGAGTAGACCTTAACTGAAATGGTGATTGCTCAATGTGAGAAGAAGTTGAAACCTATCTTGGAAAATGAGGAGCATGAGGAGGAGGAAGGATTCAAATGAAAAATGTTTGATGAATAAAATTACCTATCACATGAGGAATGTATGATAGAGCCCTAAGATGACATCTTATCCATGCACACAACTACTATTGTTGAGATTTTGCATGAGGGAGAAATAAAACAATAGCCTTGGTTGCAATTTCAGACCAATCGAATGGGATTTTTATGATTACTAGGCTCCTTGATGATACTAGTGGAGTATATACAAATGATGGAATTGTTGAGATCACTAATGCAAAAGAGTATACTAAAGGTGGGTACATTGATGTCTCCATATTATCCTATGATGATGTTTTCTTATCTCATTCCAATGATGGTAGTTCAAATGGATGTTGATTTGACTTCCAAGAAGATCCTATAGAGAGCATTCATAACAATTTCAGTATCTTTGATTTCAGAAGTGATTTTCTTAGGGAATCAACCACTCATGAGAAAAATAATACTCTCTCAGACAATTACTTGAATTGAACTAAGAGATTTAGATAATAATATTTTTTTTAAAAGAAAAAATTGTGATATTGTCTTAATTGGATAAAAATGGAAAAACTCATGAAAGGATTTGTATGCCTTCAAAGTCATCATTTTATACAAAGTAACATGAATATATACAAACTGAAGAATTTCACCAATCATTACAACCTCAAGAATGTGACATGAATAGTTGACTATGAGAAAATAAATCCAAATCACAAATTTTCAAAAAACTAGGAAAATATTTACCCCAACTTAGTGGGGTCAAAACTTTCTACTCGATGTTCAAAATTCAAATCCATTTACACCATTGGAAAGGTCTCCAAGAGGACTAATTTCAGTCCCTAATCATTAATGATCCACTATTCATCATAATTGACTGATGAAAGTTTTGAACCCAAATTCCACTCCAAAGACCTCCAAAAATGTGATTTACTAGAACATAGAAAAATGCAGAAAATCCCAAAAAATTGATTTTTTAGTTTTTCATAGTTTTGTACCCTCCAAACTACCTTGGAACATCCTTAGACTGCTCTGGATTATTCCTCCCCCTTTATGAAGCAATGGGCCCCATTGGATCAACATTGTAAAAGATGAAGAGAATGTGTGGCAATCTAGTCTTTGGTAGACCACTTGCTTTAGTGACGTAATTGTCTTGCCCAAACTCTATAGTGAACATCAACAATTTGATCATGTACCACTGGAACAATAGTCTCAAGGTTGACTTCAGTAGCTTGAATTTTATCACCAACATTTTTTAGAATAGTATATGCCCCATACAAAGGAAGATGAAGCTTTATATGCAGCCACACTTTATCACTAACTTAAAAACGATAAGGTGCATGATGCTTGTCATGGTGGTCCTTGTATTTATTGTTGGTCTGCTGCAATTTTTCATGAACTTTTTGTTGAACATGGCCAATCTTTTCAAAAAACTTAGAGACTTTTCCCCTCTCTTTTCCTTTATGTGTTTATGGTTTAGTTGTCATGGTTGGAATAGTAATATCCAAAGGAACCAATGGTTGGTATCCCAAGAAAACCTCAAATGGGTTGTGTCCTATACAACTCTACATTACATGATTGCAACTATGTCATACATTTGAATAACTCTCACCCCATATTCAAGGATGCTGAGATGTCATGGAAGTCATTGTTGTTGCATGGGTGTTACCTATGACTAACCTTATTTCCTTGGGTCGTATCACTAATAATACTTGAAAGCCTCAGTTTGAGCAATCAAACACCTACACTTCTTGGCAGTAATTAAAGATGTATTTTTTGATGAACATACCTTGGGTGTTCGATATTTGTTTTCCTAGCTTGAAAATAACTCTCCTTGGTTGAGACTCATAGATTCCATATCTCTGGTAGATATAAGGTTTCCCCAACAATACATAAAACACATCCACTGGTGCAACATCGCAAATGACCTCATCTTTGAATGGTTTAATTGAATCAAACAATCAACACTATCTAGTGACCTAGATATCTTGTCCCTAACTCACCCAACCCATTGAGTATGGTTGTGGATGGAGTGTTGTTTTTAGATTCATCCTCTTAACTACCTCAATAAATATCAATTTTTTGGCTTCCGTTGTCAACTATGAAGTGCAAGGTTGTTTCATTTACCCACATTTGTGAATGAAACAAGTTTTCCTTACCTTGTGTCATAATTTTGGTTATGGCTATAGTAGAATAAGGGTCTACTTCAATATTTTTTTCTTCCTTCTACTCAATAGGGTCTGTAGGGAGTGACTCAAATTCGTTTTTCAATTCATGTGTTTTTGCCATCAATGTCTTGGAAGCTCTGTAGTTCTTTATGCTATGTTAAGGGCTTTTATGAATTTCACACAATGTTATAGTGTCCTTGTTGTCACCATTTACTTTGTTCTCCTTCTTCCCTCTTTGATTAAATTTTTCTTCAATTCTACTTGCATCTTTGCATGCAATTCCTAATGTTTTGATATTTAGAAAATACATCTTTGTTTGGATATAGTGATGCATCCCACTGCAATATTTCAATACTCGATGTTTCTCTATATCTTGGATGCTAATTTTTGCATATAGAGCATTAAACTGATTGGTATAATCTTGCACTATTTTTTCTTTATTTTTTTAAAGAAATTTCCACTCCATATAATTCTCCTCATATGTATCTTAAGGATAACACTCTTTTGTAATGAATTTCATGAAATGCCCCCATGTAGTTTCTTATTCTATTAAAGATTTGTTCCTTCTTGAGGTAAGTTTACCATCCCATGCTAGCTTCACATGAGCTTCAACTTCAAGGAGAGAAAGTGTTATCTTCTCAGTATTGGAAAGATTATTCACAAATAATTCTCTTTCCAACTTGGTTAACTAGTCATCCATAACGTTTGCATCAATTTTTCCTTTGAAATTTGGAATATCAAAATTCACCTACACTTTGAATGGGGTTTGGTATTTGAATGGTTTAGGGCTTGCATTTAATTTTTGGGTATCTTGAAGGATTCAAGGGAAATTATGAGTCATCATTTCTTCCCTCTATTTGTTCAGGGCTTCTTCCACTATGATTTTAACAAGATCATTTTTTTTATTCTAGAATCTTTGGTTGCTTGCATCGCAAAGGGAGTTAATCAGATGTAATACATGTGTCTCTAACCCCAAACTTCAATAACCATACCATGTATGATGTGACATACAAGAGTGTACCTACTTTGAAACCACTGATCTGAATTGAACTAAGAGGTTTAGATAACAATATATAGTGTAAAAGAAAAACCTGCTCAATATTGTATTAATTGGACAAAATGGTAAAACTCGTGAAAGGAATTGTATTCCTTCAAAGTTGTTGTTTTATTCAAAGTAACATGAATATGTAAATCAAAGAATTCCAATAGTCATCACAGCCTCAGGAATTTGAATGAATAGCTGGTTGTGAGAAAATACATACCAAATTAAAAAAAAAATTTAAAAAGGAAAATATTCACCCCAAATTGGTTGGGTCATAACTTTCTACTCGATGCTTGGAATTCAAATATGTTTACACAATTGGAAAGGTATCCATGAGGATTAATTTCAGTCCCTTACAAAAAACTATTTGCTATTAATCATAAGGTACTGAAGAAATTTTTGAACCCAAATTTTTCTTTGAAGACCTCCGAAAATGCGATTTACTAGAACCTAGAAAAATACCAAAAAATCCAAAAAAAAATGATTTTTGATTTTTGATAATTTCATCACCTCTAAATTATTTTGGAACATCCTCATACTACTCTATATCATTCCTCCCCCTTGAGAGGAAATGGGCCCCATTGCATCAACACTCTTCAAAAGATGGAGAGAATGTGTGACAATCTGGTCTTTAGTAGACCACTTGCTTTGTTGAGGTAGATGTATTGCCTGAACTCTATCATGAACATAAACACTCCAATCATGCACCACTAGAATAATAGTCTTAGGATTGAATTTAGTAGCCTAAATTTTCTCAATAACCTATTTTAGAATAGTGTATGGCCCATACAAAGGAACATGAAGCTTTCTATCCATCCACACTTTGTCAATATCTTAAAAATGATGAGGTACATGATGCTTTTCATGGAAGTCCTATATTTCCTATTGGTTCACTAAAATTTTTCATGAAATTTTTGTTGAACATGGTTGCTTTTCAAGAAACTTATAGAATTTGTCCCTCTCTTTTCCTTTATGTGTTGATGGTTTAGTTGTCATGGACAGAATAGCAATATCTAAAGGAACCAATGGTTGGTATCCCAAGCAAACCTCAAATGGGTTGTGTCCTACAAAACTATGCAATTCATGATTACAAATATGTCATACATATGAATGAATCTCATTCCATGTTTGAGGATGTTGAGATGTGGTGGTAGTCATTTTTGTTGCATGGGTGTTACCTATGACTAACCCTTTTTCCTCAAGTTGAATCACTAGTAATACAAAATCCCTAGTTTGAGCAATCAAATGCCTACACTTCTTGGTAGTAATTAAAGATGTAGTTTTTGATGAACATACCTCAAGTATCTGATATTTTTGTTCTCCCAACTTGAAAATAATACTCCTTGATCAAGACTCATAGATTTCATATCTATGGTACATGTAAGGTTGCCCCAACAACACATCACACACATCAAATGGTTCAACATCGCAAATGACCCCATTTTTTAATGGTTTAATTGAATAAGACAAACAACACTATCTGGTTACCTAGATATTGCATCCATGAATCACCTCACCCATTGAGTATGGTTTTGGATGATTTTTTGTTTTCAGAGTCATCCTCTTAACTATCTCAGCAATATAATTTTTTTTGGATTCCCCTATCAACTATGAAGTGCAAGGCTATTCTATGTACCCACATTTGTTAATGAAGTAAGTGTTTGTCATCATTAACACAAATTTGGTTGTGGCTATAGTGGCATAAGTGTTCACTTCAATAATTTTGTCTTCTTCCTTATGCTTAATAGGGCTTCTATGGAGTGACTCAATTGCTTTTCAAGTCATGGGTTTCTGCCATCAATGTTTTGGAAACTCTCCATTCTTTTGTGCTATATTAGGGGCTTTTATGAATCTCACACCATATGCCTATGTCCTTGTTGTCATAGTTTAGTTTTTTCTCCTTCTTCCCTCTTTGCTTGATTTTTCCTTCAATTTTATTTGCATATTTGTATGCAGTTCCTAATGTTTCAATATTCACAAAAGATATCTCTCTTTGGATATAATGATGCATCCCACTATGATATTTTAATACTCGATGCTTCTTTGTATCTTGGTGTAATGCCCCGCCAAGTAACCTTAAATGAAGTTGCAATTAACATCTTAAGCGAACCAATTTTTTTTTTTTATAAAGTGCATTTAACATACACATTCACTTAATAATTAACAACAACCTCTAAGGCTACAAGGTTAGGATTACTTAAACCCACACATACATATTACATATAACCATAGCATTATGAACTTTATGAAATAAACATCATACATCATAAGAATGCCACATAACATAATAAGATAATCAACCAAGATACAATCTCATAAACATTAACTTAATCCAATAGTTACATCACTCATTCCCAGAATGAGGCAATAGTACATAAGATTACAATTACAGAATTTCACCTCATAAACATAAGAGGGATAAAATAACTTATACAAGTTAAAATATTACAATGCAAGGAATTACAACAAGAACCGCGAGCTATCCATCTGGATGTCTCGCCACCAAGTACTGAAGATAGATGGGGACCCAACGGTTTTGGTGCATGTTCCACCCAACCAATGTGGTACCTGAAGGGCCACCCCCCATGCTAGGAGATAGTAACAAAGTAACAAGGACAAAGATTCTACTACCTCTAACCAAAGGCTGACTCATACTGACTCATACTGTTATAGCCAACCAAATATATGAACTAACAAGTACAACTCAATCACCATACAAGTACAAATCAAGTACAACTCCAACATCACTGACATAGGTCACATTGCTTCTAGACATAAAGTAGATCAAGTATGTTCACAGAACCATACATATAAAACAATTAACAACAGTTGTCCTAGATAGAGTGTCATCACAAGGTTTGTCATAAGATCTCCTCTGGGCATTCTTCATAGGCTTTGAAAATCCTGGTGGCCTCAACCGAATCCTGGCACTCATACTCACTCATGCGGAATCAACTACCTCTCGTAAGGACAAGATAGTTGATCTTGCCATTCCAGGCGTTCTCACTCATCCCAAGTCTAAACAAGCCCTTGTGTCTATGAGTGAGGATTAAATTATCTTGATTAGTGTGAACTGCATCCTAATCATCTAAGTACATTAATTTAATTCACTTGATTAACTCACTTCTGAAGGTTACCCGGTTTACCACTTTGGGCTCTGGCCCCTATCAAAACCCACTCTTCTATTCAACAATACACACCCAAACAATCCACCAAGGGAAACACAAGTGCATACCAACAAGGCATCATAACCACTCCAACACAAGGAGGAAACAAATAAAAGAACTCACTCCAAACATCTTGGAGGCAACAACACATAGTCCACTTCATTCACAGGAGGAACAAAACATCCCCGTTCATGGGTAAAACTGAAAAGACGCCATGCACTACCCAAGGGAAAAAAACTGGATGACATAAAGGTTCAACAACCCTCATCCTCTAAGTTCTTCTGGAAGACTTATAATTTTAGGACTAACACTAATTCTCAAAACCAACAATGCAACTTGACGACATAGCAACAAAAGCATTCAATTCATCAATCAAATCTAATATTTGGATTTCCTAAATCCATACTCATTCAATAGGTAGTATTGACAAAGTCAAAGACACGATAACTAGATCATCTAAAATAATCATAACCCCTATTTCCCCTTTCATTATTGGAAATCTAAAACAATTAAACTTACTTCCTTTTACTGAATACAGAGAATTAAATCCTTTAAGATAATCATGAGAAAGATACTACTTTTGGATATACTAAATCCATATCTCTTTCATAATCCAATCACAATGATTCAATTAATCTAAATAGAAATTAATAAATAACATAATTGATTACCTCATCAATAAAACAACTTCTTAATTTACTTTTAAATCGACACAAATCCATGCAAGTAAACTCTTTCCATTTCCTAACCAAATCTTACATTTCATTCAATTTCCTATTTAGAACATGCAATCACTTTAATATAATAAAATATCGTTTCTCTATCCATTTTCCATATATACTAATCAATCCATTTTTAAATCTCTATTCAATAATATATTGCATGCATCTCATTAAAATAAAATACGATAATGAATTTTACACTTAATATATATATATATGCTCCATATTATATAGACACCAAATATATATATTAATAAATTTAATTACATATATTCTTTAATATTCCATTCACAATGACTAGATTACTCTATGGAACTAAATAAAACATAATAACTATTTGCCTTTTTCAATATAGTTAGTTCCTAAATTTACTTCTAATGCAACCTAACACTATTGCAAACAATCTTTTCAATTTTCTATCCGGAGTCTTGTCTCTTCAACTATCCATTTAAAAACATGCAATTTCATCAATGTATAAAAATATCTTTTGGCTTATCTATTTGACCACGCATTCATATTGTTTCTAATTAAATCTCATTAATTAAAACAAATATTTAAATATAAATATTTCTATAATTCTTCAATATATTTAAATATCTTTTTCCTTATCAATTTTGACCATAGATTCAAAACTTATCTTTTAAACTCTTCATGCAAAGCTAAATTACACGCACTTAAATAAAACAAGGTAAATACTGATTGAAAATACTCATGGATATATATATACATCTCAATTTTCTTCAATCATATTAACAAAATAAATATTTCCTTTTAAATCAAGTAATTACTTCTATTAAAAAATATATTTCTTTATACATTTTCTACACATACTAATCATTTCTTTTAGAACACTAATAATACCCAATTTGCAAACAACAAAATAAAATAAGATAAAATATTATTTATTCTCTTAAATGGATATATACCTTCAATATATATATACTAAATATAAATTAATATATTTAAATATATTTAATCATTAACATATCTTCTATTCTTTACAGAATATCAAATTGTTTAATTTAAACTAAAATATCCCTTATCATCAATTTTCCAAAATATATATATTTTCCAATTAAATCAAATTAATAATTGGACCTTTTACACATGAATTTAAATTCCACAATTAAATTTTAAATTATGGATTCTTTAAATCAAATATTTAACTCTTTCAATTAAACTTTAACATGTCATTTTAAAATAAACAATAATTTCCCCATACGTTTATAATTTTAATTCCACTAATCTAGTATACAAATTTTATTTAAAATAATATAAATAAATATAATACTTTAATATTATAAATTATAATATAAAATATTATTAAATAATATTTTAATATTATAATAACAATACATAAAATATTAATATTTATAAATATCAATTTATTATTATTTTATTTTCAGAGCAGCCATGGGAAAATAACTTAACAGCAGTCTCGTTTTTCAAGCATAGCTCAAAAATTACAATTTGGATATTTGCGATTTTTTGACAGTAATAAGAAAATTCCAAGATGCAGAAACCCTTTAAATTTCCTGACAACCCAGTTTGTGTAAGTGAAGTTATAGGCGACGCAACCAGACCATTTTACCATGAAAAAATATAACTATCCTGCAGATTTTAAAATTCGATTTTTAATAATAAACAAAAGGTTTCATTTTCTAAAAACATTCTAAATGCATTGTTCAATCTCTATGTTTGATTTCCAATAACAACATAATCGATTTCTCCAAATAATTTAAATTCAACTGAGGTTTTCATAATTTTCACTCAAGAATTTTCACAAGCAAAGGCTGTAAATTTATTTAATTATTTTCTTCTAATATCAAATTTATTTTCTAAAACAGATTTAACAAACAAATCTTTAATCACTATTATTTTTAAAAAAAATCAAGAACAATAAAATACAAAGAGGAAAACCTGGTACAAGAAGCTACAGGAAGAGATGAATTTTTGATGCAAGCCTCCTCCAAAGATTTCCTAAATTTTTCTTCAAACCTCCAATGAATCCAATCCAAAACTCAACAAATGCAAACAATCTTTCCTTCAATCAATTCTACAATCAAAACTTTCTTCAAACCCTTCTTGTGCAATTTTTCAAAATTTATTTTCTGCTGTAAAAATGAATTTTCCTAAAAACTTTTCCGCCCTAAAATTAAAACATGTATTCTTATAAATCAAAATACCTAATACAACCTTAATTCACATTACATGCAAATTAGATATTTCAATTTCAATTTCAATTTCAATTTTTACAACCCTAATTCACATTACATGCAAATTAAAAATTTCAATTTCAATTTTTACAACCCTAATTCACATTGCATGCAATTTAGATATTAATTTCAATTTCAATTCCAATTCCAATTTAAAATGCAATTTTAAATAATAAATTAATTTCCAAAGTTGAAACTCATTTTCCAAGTAAACATTTAATTACAATTTCTAATTTAATTCCCACATGTTGAAATTAAATTCCAAAATTAATTTTAATTCTTTTATTTCCTTTCATTCTCTTGTATCACGTTTAATTAATTAATTTAATTATTTAATAACTAAATTCAACCCCCATGGATTAAATTTAATTAATTAAATAAATTAAATATAATTAACTAATTTAAATATAAACTTTTATCCACATTGCATTATTTAAATTAAATAACCATCAACATGATTTAAATACAATTATTCTAAATATCTATTTCCAAATCAAAAATCCTTCAAAATTAAATAATATTAAAGCAAGACAAACAATGACTCGACACACACAACTGACAACACACTAAGGCTAGGGTGTAAACTTGACACATGTTACCTAGCTACTATCTCCCGTTCAACTTAACCATTGGATCGACACGCTCAAACCTGTGAAACCAGGTGGAGTCGATGTCATGTACCTGCAATCCTGTAACCAAGTAAACATCATACAATATATCTAGCATATAATACACACCGTGAAGAAGAAATCACGGATTCGCAGGGCGCTCGCAAGCAAGTGATGTGAACTCATCTTCTTCACCAATACACTCATCGAAACTGACACTTCCATCATAATTCAATAATCTCATAATAACATCTCATGTTAACTCTACAACATCATTAATCCATAATGCATGTGAAACAATAATCAGATAACTACATCCCACAATAATAGTTGTCGCTCAATAGTAGCAATCAAAACATCATAACAAAATATATCTAGTATTAAAGTAATCTGCAACCAAAACATAGCATAAAGCAAACTGAACAAGAAAGAAAACGGAGGGGTATTACACTTGGATGCCAAGTTTTGCAAATAGAGCATGAGATTGATTGGTATAATCTTGCACTCTTTTGTCTTTCTTTTGTCAAGGCAATTGCCACTCCATATATTTTTCCTCATATGTATCTTTAGGATAATACTCTTTTGTGATGAATTCCATGAAATCCCCTCACATAGGTTCTTCTTCTATTGTAGATTCATTCCTTCTCGAGGTAATTTTACCATCCTATGCTATCTTCACATGAGCTTCAAATTTGAGTAGAGAAAATTTTATCTTCTCAACACTAGAAAAACTATTCAAAAAGGAGTATCTTTCCAACTTTGTTAACCAATTGTCCACAATGTCTACACTAATTTTTCCTTCAAAATTTAGAATATCAAAATTCACTTGCACTTTGAATGGGGTGTGGATGTTGAATGGTTTAGGGATTGAATTTTCTTGTTGGGTATCTTGAAGGATTTGAGAGAATTGACTCATAATTTCTTCCCTCTATTTCTTTAGGGATTCTTCCACTATGATTTTAATAGGATTTTATTTTTCTAATTCTAACATCTTTGGTTGGTTACATCTCAAAGGGAGGTAATAAAATGGATTATGTGTCTCTAACCCCAACCTTTGATAACCAAGTTGTGTATGATGTGAAATGAAAGAGCATACCCATTCTAATACCACTGATATGAATTGAACTAAGAGATTCATATAAAAATATCTAGTGTAAAAGAAAAACCTATGGTATTGTATTAATTGGACAAAATGGAAATGTAATGCCCCGCCAAGTGACCTTAAAGGAAGTTGCAATTGACGTCTTAAGCAAACTAATTTTTTTTTTATAAAGTGCATTTAACATACACATTCACTTAATAATTAACAATAACCTCTAAGGCTACAAGGTTAGGATTACTTAAACCCACATATACATATTACATATAACCGTAGCCTTATGAACTTTATGAAATAAACATCATATATCATAAGAATACCACATAACATAATAAGATAATCAACCAAGATACAATCTTATAAACATTATCTTAAACCATTAGTTACATCACTCATTTCTAGGATGATACAGTAGTACATAAGGTTACAATTACTTAATTTCACCTCATAAACATAAGAGGGATAAAATAACTTATACAAGTTAAAATATTACAATGCAAGTAATTACCATGGGAGCCGCGAGCTGTCCATCTAGATGTCTCGCCACCAAGTACTGAAGATAGATGGAGACCCAATGGTTTTGGTGCATGTTCCACCCTACCAATGTGGTACCCGAAGGCCCACCCCCCATGCTAGGAGATAGTAACAAAGTAACATGGACAAAGATCTACAACCACTAACCAAAGGCAGACTCATACTGATATAACCAAACGAATGCCATCAATAAGTACAATTTTAGTACAACTCAAGTACAACACAAGTACAAATCAAATATCACTGACATAGGTCACATTGCTTTCAGACATAAAGTAGATCAAATATGTTCACAGAACCATACATATCAAATAATTAACAACAATTGTCCTAGATAGAGTGTCATTGCAAGGTTTGTCATGAGATCTCATTTGGGCATTCTTCATAGGCTCCGGCACAAGTAATCCTGGTGGCCTCAACCGAATCCCGACACTCATACTCACTCATGCGGAATCAACTACCTCTCGCAAGGACAAGATAGTTGATCTTGTCATTCCAGGCCTTCTCACTCATCCCAAGTCTAAACGAGCCCTTGTGTCTATGAGTGAGGATTAAATTATCTTGATTAATGTGAATGCATCCTAATCATCTAAGTACATTAATTTAATTATCACTTGATTAACTCACTTCTGAAGGTTACCCGATTTACCACTTTGGGCTCCGGCCCCTATCAAAAGCCACTCTTCTAATGGACAATGCACTCACAACCAATCACCGAGGGAAATACAAGTGCATACAAACTAGGCATCATAACCACTCCAACACCATGAGGATACAAATAATAGAAACTCACTCCAAACATCTTAGAGGCAATAATCACATAGTGCACTCCTTTCATAGGAGGAAACAAATAAAAGAACTCACTCCAAACATCTTGGAGGCAACAACACATAGTCCACTCCTTTCATAGGAGGCAACAAGATGAAACCACATAACAAGGTCACTCCATACAAGGAGACACGGATCTCATAATCCGCTCCTAAACCAAGGAGGTGCAAACATCCCCGTTCGTGAAAACCGGGTAAAACTAAAAAGACGCCATGCACTACCCAAGGGAAAACAATTGGATGGAAAAAAGATTCAACAACCCTTATCATCTAAGTTCTTCTGGAAGACTTATAATTTAGGACTAACACTAATTCCCAAAACCAACAATGCAACTTGACGACATAGCAACAAAAGCATTCAAGTCATCAATCAAATCTAATATTTGGATTTCTTAAATCCATACTCATTCAATAGTTAGTGTTGACAAATTCAAAGACACGATAACTAGATCATCTAAAATAATCATAACCCCTATTTCCCCTTTCATTATTGGAAATCTAAAATAATTAAACTTACTTCCCTTTACTAAATACAGAGAATTAAATCCTTTAAGATAATCATGAGGAAGATACTACTTTTGGATATACTAAATCCATATCTCTTTCATAATCCAATCACAATGATTCAATTAATCTAAATAGAAATTAATAAATAACATAATTGATTGTCTCATCAATAAAACAACTTCTTAATTTACTTTTAAATCGACACAAATCCATGCAAGTAAACTCTTTCCATTTCCTAACCAAATCTTACATCTCATTCAATTTTCTATTTAAAACATTCAATCACTTTAATATAATAACATATTGTTTCTTTATCCATTTTCCATATACACTAATCAATCCATTTTTAAATCTCTATTCAATAATATATTGCATGCATCTCATTAAAATAAAATACGATAATGAATTTTATACATAATATATATATTTGCTTCATATTATATAGACACCAAATATATATATTAATAAATTTATTTACATATATTCTTTAATATTCGATTCACAATGACTAGATTACTCTATGGAACTAAATAAAACATAATAACTATTTGTCTTTTTCAATATAGTTAGTTCCTAAATTTACTTCTAATGCAACCTAACACTATTGCAAACAATCTTTTCAATTTTCTATCCGGAGTCTATGTCTCTTCAACTATCCATTTAAAAACATGCAATTTCATCAATGTTTAAAAATATCTTTTGGCTTATCTATTTGACCACGCATTCATATTGTTTCTAATTAAATCTTATTAATTAAAACAAACATTTAAATATAAATATTTCTATAATTCTTCAATATATTTAAATATCTTTTTCCTTATCAATTTTGACCATACATTCAAAACTTATCTTTTAAACTCTTCATGCAAATCTAAATTACACGCACTTAAATAAAACAAGGTAAATACTGATTGAAAATACGCATTGATATATTTATACATCTCAATATATTTTTTTCAATTATATTAACAAAATAAATATTTCCTTTTAAATCAAGTAATTACTTCTATTAAAAAAATATCTTTCTCTATACATTTTCTACACATACTAATCATTTCTTTTAGAACACTAATAATACCCAATTTGCAAACAACAGAATAAAATAATATAAAATATTATTTATTCTCTCAAATGGATATATACTTTCAATATATATATACTAAATATAAATTAATATATTTAAATTTATTTAATCATTAACATATCTTCTATTCTTTACAGAATATCAAATTGTTTAATTCAAAAATAAAATATCCCTTATCATCAATTTTTCAAAATATATATATATATATATATATTTCCAATTAAATCAAATTTACAATTGGACCTTTTTCACATGAATTTAAATTCCACAAATAAATTTTTAATTATGGATTCTTTAAATCAAATATTTAACTCCTTCAATTAAACTTTAACATGTCATTTTAAAATAAACAATAATTTCCCCGTACATTTATAATTTTAATTCCACTAATCTAATATACAAATTTTATTTAAAATAATATAAATAAATATAATACTTTAATATTATAAATTATAATATAAAATATTATTAAATAATATTTTAATATTATAATAACAATACATAAAATATTAATATTTATAAATATCAATTTATTATTATTTTATTTTCAGAGCAGTCATGGGAAAATAACTTAACAGTAGTCTCATGTTTCAAGCATAACTCAAAAACTACAATCTAGGTATTTGCAATTTTTTGATAGGAATAAGAAAATTTCAAAATGCAAAAACCCTTTAAATTTCCTGACAACCCAGTTTGTGAAAGTGAAGTTATAGGCGACGCAACCAGACCATTTTACCATGAAAAATATAACTATACTACAGATTTTAAAATTGGTTTTTTAATAATAAACAGAAGGTTTCATTTTCTAAAACATTTTAAATGCATTGTTCAATCTCTATATTTGATTTCAATAACAACAAAATCGATTTCTCCAAATAATTTAAATTCAACTGAAGTTTTCACAATTTTCACTCTTGAATTTTCACAAGCAAAAGCTGTAAATTTATTTAATTCTTTTCTTCTAATATCAAATTTATTTTGTAAAACAGATTTAACAAACAAACCTTTAATCACTACTATTTTAAAGAAAAACAATTAAGAACAATAAAATACAAAGAGGAAAACCTGGTACAAGAAGCTACAGGAAGAGATGAATTTCTGATGCAAGCCTCCTCCAAAGATTTCTTGAATTTTCTTCAATCCTCCAAAGAATCCAATCCAAAATCCAACAAATGCAAACAATCTTTCCTTCAATCAATTCTACAATCAAACTTTCTTCAAAACCTTGTGCAAATTTTCCCAAAATTTCTTTCTTGCTGTAAAAATGTATTTTTTTCTAAATCTCTTTCTGCTGCCCTAAAATTAAAACATGTATTCTTTATAAATCAAAAATACCTAATGCAACCCTAATTCACATTACATGCAAATTAGATATTTCAATTTCAATTTTTACAACCCTAATTCACATTACATGCACATTAGATATTAATTTCAATTTCAATTTCAATTTCAATTTTTACAATCCTAATTCAGATTACATGCAAATTAGATATTAATTTCAATGTCAATTTAAAATGCAATTTCAAATAATAAATTAATTTTCAAAATTACAACTAATTTCTCAAATAAACATTTAATTACAATTTCCAATTTAATTCCCACACATTGAAATTAAATTCCAAATTTAATTTTAATTCTTTTATTTCCTTTCATTCTCTTGCATCACGTTTAATTAATTAATTTAATTATATAATAACTAAACTCAACCCCCTTGGATTAAATTTAATTAATTAAATAATTTAAATATAAACTTTTATTTACATTGCATTATTTAAATTAAATAACCATCAACATGATTTAAATGCAATTATTCTAAGTATCTATTTCCAAATCAATAATCCTTCGGAATTAAATAACATTAAAACAAGACAGACAATGGCTCGACACACACGACTGATGACACACTAAGGCTAGGGTGTAAACTTGACACATGTTACCTAGCTACTATCTCCCATTCAACTTAATCGTTGGATCGACACGCTCGAACCTGTGAAAACAGGTGGAGTCGATGTCATGTACCTGTAATCCTGCAACCAAGTAACCAACATCATATAATATATCCAGCATATAATACACACCATGAAGAAGAAATTACGGATTCGTAAGGCGCTCGCAAGCGAGTGATGTGAAACCATCCTCTTCACCAATACACTCATTGAAACTGACACTTCCATCATAATCCAGTAATCTCATTATAACATCTCATATTAACTCTACAACATCATTAATCCATAATGCATGTGAAACAATAATCAGATAACTACATCCCACAATAACAGTTGTCGCTCAATAGTAGCGATCAAAATATTATAACAAAATGTATCCAGTCTCAAAGTAACTGCAACCAAACATAGCATAAAGCAAACCGAACGAGAAGTAAAATGGAGGGGTATTACAGGAAAAACTGGTGAAAAGAGTTGTATGCCTTCAAAGTCATTGTTTTATTCAAAGTAACATGAATATATACAAATTGAAGAATTCATACAGTAATCATAGCCTTAGGAATGCGAAATGAATAGCCGATTGTGAGAAAATACATAGAAAATTACAAAATTTTAAAAAAACTAGGAAAATATTTACCCCAACTTGGTGGGTTCATAACTCTATACTCGACACTTGCAATTCAAATCCATTTACACCATTGGAAAGGTCTCCAAGAGTACTAATTTAAATCCCTTACAAAAATATATGCTTTCCACTGTAAGGATCGAAAAAAATTTCCAACCCAAATTCTGCTTCGAAGACCTCTGAAAGTGTGATTTAGTAGAACCTAGAAAAATACTGAAAAAATCAAAAAAATGGATTTTTGATTTTTCATAGTTTTTTCACCTCCAAACTACCCTAGAACATCCTCAGACTACTCTAGATCATTCCTCCCCCTTGAGAGGCAATGGGCCCCATTACATCAACACTCTTCAAAAAATGACAAGAATGTGTGGCAATCTAGTCTTTGGTAGACCACTTGCTTTAGTGAGGTAGCTATCATGTTTGAACTCTGTCATGAACATCAACAATCTAATCATGTGCCATTGGAACAATAGTCTCAAGATTGAATTTAGTTGCCTAAATTTTCTCATCAACATATTTTAGAATAGTGTATCACCCATACAAAGTAAGATGAAGCTTTCTATGCAGCCACAATTTGTCACTAACTAAAAAATGATGAGGTACACGATGCTTGTCATGGAAGTCCTTGTATTTCTTTTTGGTCTACTAAAATTTTTCATGAACTTATCATTGAACATGGTCAATATTCTCAACAAACTTAGAGACTATGTCCCTCTCTTTTCCTTTATGTGTTGATGGTTCAGTTGCCATGGCTAGAATAGAAATATCCAAAGGCACCAATGGTTGATATCCCAAGCAAAGATCATATGGGTTTTGTCTTGTAGAACTATGCATTGCATGATTGCAACTATGTTGTACATATGAATGAATCTCATCCCATGTTCAAGGATGTTGAGATGTGGTGGAAGTCATTTTTGTTGCATGGGTGTTACCTATGATTGACCTTCTTTCCTCAAGTTGAATCACTAGTAATACAAAAGCCCCAGTTTGAGCAATCAAATGCCTACACTTCTTAGCAGTTATTAAAGATAAATTTTTTGATGAACATACCTCAAGTATCCAATATTTTTGTTCTCCCAGCTTGACGATAACACTCCTTGGTCAAGACTTATAGATTCCATGTCTTCAGTACATGTAAGCCTACCCCAAAAATACATCACACACATCCAATGGTGCAACATCACAAATGACCTCATCTTTGAAGGGTTTAATTGAATAAGACAAACAACACTATTTGGTTAGTTGGATATCTTATCCATGGCTCAACCAACCCATTGATTATGGTTATGGATGATATTTTTCTTTCAGATTCATCATCTTATCTACCTTAGTAGATATCATTTCTTTTTGGTTTTTGATGTCAACTATGAAGTGCAAGGTTGTTCTATTTACCCACATTTGTGAATGAAACAAGTGTTCCTCATCATCATGGTGCACAATTTTGGTTATGGCTATAGTGGCATAAGGGTATGCTTCAATAATTTTTTCTTCTTCCTTGTGCTCAATAGTGTCTATAAGGAGTGACAAAAATTCCTTTTTTAATTCATGGGTTTTTGTCATGAATGTTTTGGTAGCTCTACAATCATTTTTTCTATGTCAATGGCTTTTATGAATCTCACACCATGTGTTAGTGTGCTTGCTATCACCATTTAGTTTTTTCTCTTTCTTCCCTCTTTGCTTTAATTTTTCTTCAATTTTAGTTGCATATTTGTATGCAGTTCCCAAAGTTTTAATATTCAAAAAAGACATCCCTATTTGGATAAAACAATGTACACCACTATAATATTTCAATACTCAATGTTTCTCAGTGTAGTGTAGGAAAAAGTATCCCTTTTTCACACTTAATTTGGAAAATATTAATAATAAAATGAACTAAATTATGCCTTAATTTAGTGTTGTAATATGTATTTCACATATTCACATTGAGTTTAGGGCCTTATTAAATAAAATAGACTTAATTTTCCTTATTGATGATGTTCTAATGTGTACCTTTACACTTTCACACTCATCTATGGATTTACTAATTAATTGAGGTTAATTTACCTTAATTGGCCCTTTTAATTCAAATCCAAGCCTAATTAATTGCAATTTATGAAGAGTAAAACCCAACATTCATTAATTCCATAACATTACATTTATCATTGGATAATTTGTGTCCTAGGTAAGTGACCTAGGACCCATTCACCCAAGGGCGAATGGGTCCTCACTTAGGCCTAGGACCTAAATTTTTCAATGTTTTTGGTATTATTTCAATGATTTCAAACATGTATTCACATGTCGGCTTGTGTTATTTGAATTTTTGGAATTAATCTTAACATATATATAAATAAGAGGTCATTTCACTATGTTTCACCTAGAAAATCTAAGACTTTCAAGCATTCTAGAAAGTTTATGAGAATATTTTTTATGAGATCAAGTTTCACAAGAGCATTATTGTAGCATTTCAAGGCATTCAAGAGTAGATTTGTAGAAGAATTATTACAGCTATCAAGATCCATTATCATGTCAAATTCTTCTTGCATCATGCATGTTATTTGAACTAATATGTTGATGTAGTGTTCAAGATCCATTCAAGCATTCAAAGGAATTGTTTCAAATCAAGTTTCAAGATCAAGATCCGCATTCATTGAAGCCATTTAATGAAAGTTGCAAATCCACATTCCAAGGTTCATTCAAAGGTTGGGAGAGTTGTGACATTGCTTTTTCCATTCAATATTCCTTCATGTTTCATTATTTCATTATAACGGTTAGTTACCAAAATGGGGTTTGACCAAGGTAGACCCCCATTCACCAACAACAAAACATTTTTCTTTCTTGATGCATGTGTTTGCAAATTTTAGGTGGAAGATCTCTTGAAAAGAAAAATTACAAAGTTGTCAAAGTTGTATTTGTTGTCATCATTGTTGCAATTTCACATAAACTCACCTACAAGATGCATTTTCGATTGTTTGATTGTGAAAATCAAGGATCTGGGACTGCAAACACAACAAAAGAGAACCCAAAAACCATTTTTATAGAGCCCTAGCTAGGACCCATTCACCATAAGGTGAATAATACCTTAGTAAGCTTTGAAAAGGAGCTTTTGGTGACTGATACACATATTTTCCCATTCTTAGATCTTCATTTTAACTTCTGGTTCCATCAGAATTGAGGTTAATCTATTAGATGCACTTTATAGCTTGCATTTTCTTTTTTGCTATTTTAATCTTTCTCCCCAAAGTTTTTTTAATCAAGACCCCTATCCTTACATATAAGGGAAATTTTCATATTCACACCTTGATTTGAATCACCTTTTGATAGTCATTTCATTACTTGGACCTCATTTCCTGAATGAAATAGTGGAGAATAGGTTTATCTACTATTATTTTGGTGAATCCCCTTTTGCTTTCAATCAACCCCAACCTATTTTTCACCATTTCATTGTGGTGAACCTGATTTTGAGAATTGTAATTTTTTGATTTTGTAGTTCATTTGCACCCTAGATTTAGATCTTACATTCATTTTTCATTACATTGAGTTGAGTCTCATTTAGGGTTGTTGTAATACCCCTCCGTTTTGCCTTCTAATTGGTCAGTGTGTCTTTGTGTGGGTATGTTGCTTTGATGAGTTTCTGGTTATTCAGATGTTATCTTTATTCCATGCTTTGGATTAGCATAGTGGTTATTTGAATAAAATATGATTATGCTTTGAATTATATCGACATGTTAGATTTATCAGTTAATTGCAGTGTATTGGTGAAGGGGACGGTATCGTATCACTCGCTTGCAAGTGCCCTACGATCCCGTGATTTCCTCTTCACGGTGTGTATTTTATGTTATTCATATTATATGTTGTTTTTACTTGTTTTACAGGTTGACAGGTACAGGACATCCACTCCACCTGGCTTCACAAGTTGGAGCGTGTTCAATACCCAACGGTATTCGATTGGGAGATAGTAGCTAGGTTTCCATGCAAAGTCGTCACCCTAGTTCTTGTATGTCATCAGTTGTTGTCAGTTGTGTGTTTTGAGTATCGCTCCCTCTCTTCGTTATTTAATTGCAAGTTAAATTGGGTGATTTAAATGGCTTAATGTATTTAAGTTGTTGAATAATTTGATTTGGGAATTATGTTGAAATGTAATTTAATTTAATTAATAAAAAATTTAATCGTTGATTAAATCTATTTTATTAATTAATTAAATTTATAAGGTTGAAATAAATTCAATTATTCATTTTGGAAATTTATGCATTTTGGTTGAAATTCAAAATTGAAAAATGATTTAAAAGTCAAAATTGAAAGTTTGAATTGAAAATTAAAGAAATTAGATATTTTCTAATTTTTTGTTTTGAAGAAGTTATGAGGGTGGTTGTTGGATTTTAGGGTTTTATCCTTATGTTGTTGAATTTTTTTTCAATTTTGGATCTTCGAGTTTTTTTGGAAAAAATTGAATTTGTGTGAAAAAGAATCTTTCAATTTTGTGGGTTTTGTATTGGAGTTGTGAAATTTGTTGATCTGAGAAGGAAATCAAAGGAAGGAGTTGGGCATCATTTGGATCTTCTCAAACACAAGTTTACCAGGTTCATTTCTTTAGTTTTAATGGTTTTTAAATTCATTTATAAATGGTTTTAGGTTTGGGATGCATGATTGAAATTGAAAACCTATTTTTGTTGGAACCTCCATGTTGAAAATTTTATCAAATCTTAAACCTATGTTCTTGTTTTTGTTTTGTTCAAAGAAAGAAAAGAAAAACCCCTCTTGAAAATAAATTTCTTCATGAAAAGAAAATGGTGTTCTTGTTTTTTTTTAAATGGTTTTTTAATTTTGTTTCCTCAATTAATTGTGTAGATTCCTTGAAATTATATAAACAGATATATATATACATATGTATATGTACATATATATATACATATGTATATGTACATATATATATACATATATTTAATTTTGTTATGTGGGTCAGAATGGAGAATAAAACTCTGATTTTATTATTTAAAAATCGGTTTAAAAAAAAAAAATCTGCAGGCTTTTTTTGTTTAAATAAAAAAAAATTAAATTAAAAAATTGAGGGCTTTGGGGGAGCCGCCGAGGGCTCACCCCACCACGCCCCCCATGGAAGGCCCATGGGGGAGCCACACCCAGCGCGACCCCCATAGCCATCCGCCCCACTCGCGGCCGGCTGTGTTACACAGTCGTCACCGCCAGTAATGGCGATTGGCTGTGTTACACAGTCGTTGCCGCCAGTAATGGTGATTGGCTATGTTACATAGTCGTCGCCGCCACTAATGGTGACCGGCTGTGTCACACATCCCCTCCACCACCTCCTCCCATCCATAGCACCCCCACCTCCACTCCGCCCGCACCTGGCCATCTCTATTGGCATTGCCCAGTGCAAGCTGCCACTGCCTGCAAACGCGTCGGTGCTTCTCCCTTCGGCCGCCGCCCGGCTAAAAATGTCACCGCCGCCATTGTTAATAGGTCCGCGCGGCCAAGGAAAACAACGGCCCGAAATCAGTCTGCCCCTACCCTAAAACGTGGCCGTCCTAGCCAACCCTAACCCGCACGTGGCCCAAGACAGCCATGACCCAACCTTAATGATTGGCGCGTGGCCCGAGGCACAGTTTGGGTAGTTGTTTTAAAATATATATATAGTGCTCTCTTTTATTAATATTTAACGTTATTTAGATATAATAATAGAATATTTATATATATATATATTAATCATTAATATATATATTTAAATATATTATATTATATATAAATAATATTAGAAGATTAATTTAATATTTTTATGGTAAGAATGTGATTTTAATATATATATATTTGTTTTAAATATATGTATATATTAAAATGATTGTGTAAAATAATAGTATATTTTAAATGGAAAGATTTTAAAGTATTAGGCTATAGTTGAGACTATAGATTTTTTTTTAAAAAGGTGAGTTGATTATTGTCATGTTTTAAATGAAATTGAGAAAAATTTAGATCAATATGTTATAGCCAAAATAAAGGGATTTATTTTAAGATGTCATATTTTGTTTGAACAAATATTGGAATTATAACTAAGGTATTTAATGGCGAAATTAATTGATCCTTTTAAAATGATATGTGTTGTATTATAGAAGTAAACATTCATTTAACATTATTTTAAATGCAATTAGAGAAGAAAATGTTGGTTTAAATTTTATACCTTGTCTGAAAGAGACGTTGAATCAGTTTGTTGTGCAATAAATTATTGAATGAAATGGATCTAAAATATCCAAAATTAGTTTAATTCCATGCACAATTGCTTTAGGTGTTTATTCCTTGGTGTGCATGTTTGGGGAAGTGGCTTAAGTGGCTTAATTATGTAAGTCTTCCAGATGTCGTTTTCTGATATGTGGGTTATCATTTTGTGTTTGTCAACCTTTTGAGAGTTCCTCAAGTAGTGCTTGGTCGAATCAGTGTTTAACTCGGTTTCCACGAACGGGGATGTTTTTACCTCCTTGGTTTAGGAGTGGATTATGGGATCTATGTCTCCTTGTATGGAGTGACCTTGTTATGTAGTTTGTTGCCTCTAGTGTTGGAGTGCGTTACAGTTTGTGTCGCCTCCTAAGAAAGGAGAGGTTGTGATGTCTTGTTTTTTGCACCTTGGTACCATGGATGTTTGGTTGGTGTGTGTGTGTTTTCAGGTAGAAGAGTGGCTTCCGTAGGGGCCAGAGCCCAAAGAGGCATCCAGGATAACCTTTGGAAGTGATATAATCAAGTGATAACTAAAACAATACTTAGAAGCTTAGGACTAACTTCTCACTAATCAAGATATTAATGCCTCACTCATGGAACCAAGTGCTCGGTTAGACTTGGGATGGGTGGGAAGGCTTGGAATGGCAAGGTCATCTATCTTGTCTGTACGAAAGGTATTTGGCTCCGCATGAGTGAGTATGGGGGCTAGGATTCGGTAAAGGTCACCAAGATAACCTTTTCTTGTGGGGGCCAGAGCCTAGGAAGAATCCCAAGGATAACCCATGACGAGCTGTGTGATGACACTCTATCTAGGACAATAGTTGGTTCTTATTTTTTGGTAGGTATGGTTTCCTTAACATATCTGATGTGACCATAGTTGGTATTCGATTTTTATGTGTATGGTTCTCATAACATACTTGATCTGCTTTATTTCTAGAAGCAATGTGACCTTGTAGAGTTGTACTTGTGTTGTACTTGCATGGTATTTGAGTTGTACCTTGTGGTGTTGTACCTGTGAGGTTCATGTGATTGGTTGTTTCAGTTTGGTTCAGTTTATGTTAGCCTGTGTCTAGAGGTAGATGGTCTTGGCTAGGATTCCTAGTTACTATCTCTTAGCATGGGGGGTGGGCCTTTGGGTTCCACTTGGTTGGGTGGCATGCACCTAAATCCATTGGGTTCTTTCTTCATGCTCTTGTGGATGAGACTTCCAGTTGGAGAGCTCGTTGGTTTCAGTTTCAGTTCATGTCTTATTTCATTTCAATTGTTCTTACTATTTTACCCCTCAGTTGTTATCGAGGTGGAAATTGTAATTGTAATCTTTATTTATGGACTTGCCTCATTCAGGGAATGAGTGTTGTAACCTTATTGTTTGAATTATTTATAATGAATTTGAAATTATCTTTATGCTTGGTGTAATTATCTTATTTGGAATGCATGTGCTTTAATTATTAAGTAATTAAATGACATGGTTTAAATCATGTTTTTTGTTGAGGTTCTATATAACCTCTATCTCGTAACCTTAGAGGTTGTTGCCATTTTTTAGTGAACTTGCTTATTAATTATACTTTAAAAAAAAAAATTAGCCTATTTAAATAGTTAAATGCAACTTCCTCTAGGGTTGTGTGGTGGGGCGTTACAGTTTTTTAGATTGCATTAGTTTTCATTTCATTTAAGAGTAAACGGATTGCATCCTTGCATTCTTTAAATCTGAAAAATACAAAAAAATAAATCATTTTACATATCATTTACATAGCATTGCATCATCATTCATTTGCATTTGAAAATTGAAATAAAATTGCACATCAAATTAGGTCTCCTAGTTTGTCATTTTTTCATATTTGCACTTGCATTCAACATTAGTTTCATAAAAAAATCAAACTATAACTTATTGTTTCTAATTAGAATCTAGAAACCACCGAAATCATCTCAAAAATATATAAAAAAAAATTAACCCTAACCTTGGACCCATTCGCCCTAGGGTGAATGAGTCCCTGATCAGGGTCATTTCCTAATTTTTTAGGCATTAAAACATTTGTTTCTACATTTCACTCTGTTATTTTTAGTTTACAGATTTTTTGTTAGTTGAAATTGATCATATTTAGCTTAATTTGATAAATTTAGGGCATTTTGTGATTTAAAAATTGCATTTACAAGACATCAGTTTTAGGTTTTTGCATTGTGTAATAAAAAAATTACCCTTTTTATAATCTGAAAATTGCATTTACATGTTCGCATTGCACTTTACATTCTAGTTCATTGTATCACATTTCACCCTTCTTTCCATTATGGGGTGTGTACACTAAGTTTGTGAAACTTGTATGAGATTTACAACTTGGTGTCCTATTAGCAATACTATTATGAGACGTAGTTTGAGACATGTCATTTCACGATACGCCATTCACCATGGATCTTGGGTTCCCCAACACTTTTACTAATAGTTTTTATAGTCAACCCTCTATGGATTATAGCCTTTATACCTCATTTCCAATAGCTTTCCTACCTAAAAACAATGTGCATGATGTTGCTCATATCCTACAAGAAAACATAAGGCTAAATGAAGAATTCAAATTTTTACAAGACTTTGTGAGAACTGAACCTATTGTTGCTAATTTAATTACTCTCAAAGGAAACATATGATTGATGCTTAAGCATGAACTAGGAATAAATTTTATATGCACCTTGGCCCATATCATTAATAACAATTTTCCTCCCCCTCAACCACCTTCTAATACGTTTACCATGCATAAGAGAAAAGAACACACAAATTCTAAGCACTTTACTACTTCTAACACATCTTTTTTTGAAAAAGGAATAGGCTTGTAGTTAGAAGAAGAAAGTAATTATCAAACTATTATCAAATCAAAAAAGAAGAAAACGAAACTACATGCACATCAAAAATTTCATCTGCAAAAGTTGTATGATATCCCTTCATATTCCTATGACCTATTACAAATGTCCAAGACTGAGAATATATTTTACACCCTTTTACATTGGGGATTAATCAAATTTCCACATAAATGTAAAAATATAACTAAACAAAAAACTTATCAAAAAAAACCATATTGTGCTTACCATAGATTCTTTGGACATCACACTAATAAGTGTCATATTTTAAAGGGAATATTGGAGAAATTTAGATCCCCTAGGGATCCAAATTGACTTAAAGCATGTGCTTTTCTCCTTGCCATATAATTGTTTTAGGATCCTATTATGCTCACTATTACATGTTTAACATTCATTTTAAATCATTCTCTTTATCGCAAGGAGCTCATTCTTGAATCACTTATATCGGCTCATCCTTGTCCTACACTTAGTGGGGACAAGGGGTTAGATAGCCTTGTCCTAGTTTTGGCACTTGATGATGTTCCTTTTGGCTAGTTGTCCTTCTACATGCATTGAACAAGATTGGGATGTGAATGACCTACTATAGCTTGACTCACATGTGCCTTACTAGTCTTTTTCTTTTTTTTCTTTGCATGTTTCTTTGTGTGATTGCATGTGTGTAATATGACCCCCCATACTATTTTGTTTGTTGGGTTGCAAGAAGTTGGGTCCACAAAAAACTCAAAAAGTGGAAATGTTTTGGTTGTTTTTCAAAATTTGTCACACTTGGACTGAAAATTTGAGGCACTTACACAATGAATCTTAAAAAAAGTCAATAATATGAAATTTAACATTTTGAATCTAGTTTCCAAATATGTAGTTTATTCAAATACCTAGATGATAGAAATTAAATTTTGATAGGGATGTACAAAAACCACTTTTAAAAGTCCATATTTTTTTACCATACCATGCGCGTGTACAGACACCACATTTTAACCCAAATAAAAGTATTTTGCTAATTCCTTTTGGGAAAAGAGAGCTAACAACATGAAGTTGATGAGGAATTTTTTTTGTAATTTTCTTTTGAATTTTTTTTAGTTGAATTTTTATTGGCCTTAATTGTTGTTTTTAAAAATCAACATGTACAGATAGCATAATTGGACCTAAACTAAACATTTTTTGAAATTTTTTTCATTGTGTAGAGAAATGTCTAAAGATTGATGCCATATAAATTTTTTTACAAGAAACTTAACAAAAAAAGCCTGATATTTCAAGTTTAAGGACTAGTTTGCTTACAAATTAATTAAAAAATAATAAATATAATCCAATCCTAATAAAAATTATATATTTGGAAACTATAAATCGTGTTCTCTAATGGGTTTTAGCTTTATAGATTGATTCAAAAAAAATTCCATCAGCCATATCACCAAAGTTGGACATTCTTCTTTAATTTGCCTTAAATTTTTAGTTGCAGGTCAAAGGCTAAGGGTCAGATTTCCAAGCCTTTCCCAAGCCTAAAACAAAGGCTGCATTTGGTTTGGGGATTCCATTTTAAATAACTTGTACTCATTATTAAAATGTGTATGCGTTATTTAAACAAAACGTGTATGTGTTATATAACACGTACGTGTTATCTATTTACTCGTTGGGTAAAGGGAACACACACACATTTATAAAATACGTAAGCATTTTTGATATATTTGTTTACTCCCGATTTGAAAAATATAGATAGAGCACAATTTTTCTACAATATTCCTTTTCTATAGTACAATCCAAAAGCATCATTTTCTATATTTTTTATTGCAATTTTGTCTTGTACAGGATATATTCTATTCAAATTGTTGGAAAAGACAAGTGCAGGTTGAATTTTATAAAGTGGAATCAAGTACAAGAACATTTTACAAGAATATTTGCAAAAAGAGAACTTTTGGATGTATTCATGATGTTTTTTTACTTCAAATTTTATAGAAGAAAGGATCTTCATACTACATAGTTTTGTTTGAATATTTGAAGGAGATGGAAATTTGAAAATAGTTAAGAATCATTTGTTTTGTTATCAAATAGGATTTGGTAACCATGGGATCAAAGCAAAGGCAAAGAAAAAATTTAGAAAGTTAATGACAACCAAAAAAATTCAAGCAAATAAAGAAATGGAGGCAAAAAGACAAAGGGATAGAAGAGAAAGGATTCGTCAAATGAAAAATTTGGAAGCATCTAGTTCCATGAATGTTGAAGAGGAAACCATGAAGGATGAAATGAATGTAGATGATGCAAATGTGGAGATGGTGAATATGTTAGAAAATTAAATTATGGAGACAAACACAACTATGCCTTCAACTTCAACTTTGAATGATATGGAAATAGCACCTATGCAAACAACTTCAGGTATGTCTTCAAATCCACCTAAGCCCAATGATATGGAAAATTCACCTATTCAAAAAATCTATCCAAGTATGTCTTCAAACCCAAGTCTTGATAATATTGATGTTAGTTATTTAGATGAAGTTGGATACACCATTGATGGTATCAATAATTCTAGGGTTGAAACAATGCAAAAAAAAAATGATGAAATATCTTATAAGAATGAAAATGAGAATGAAACCCCTCATATTGATGAAAATGAGAATGAAATCCATTTTATGTTTGAAAATGAAAATGAAACCCCTTGCGTGAATGAAAATGAAACCCCTTGCGTGAATGAAAATGAAACCCCTTGTATGGATGAAGATGAAAATGTTGTTTTTGCAATTGAAAAAGATGTGCTAGATAACCTTCATGATAAAGTTTCTTGGAGACAAATGAGAACTTATGGAAATAGAATATATAGAATTTTTTTTAATAGAAATAAATTAGGATTTCAATGTCAACTCATGCTGCAATTGATGATAATATCGAAAATGAGAAATGTGATGAAAAAATTAGCTATTTTTGTAAAACCAAAAAAGAAATATGATTCAGTAGAACAATTCATATCTAGTGTTGCTAATGCTATTGATTTTATAGGTAATAATAGTTGATCTAAAGATAAGAATGCAGCTTGTCGTGCAATAACAACTACTTTAGTTAATAAAACAACTTCAAATAAAATAATGTTAAGTAAGATTAGTAAATGTATAAAATCAAATCCTAAAACTTTGATAAGAGCTACTAAAAGAAGAGAAAGTATTGAAAATGATCCAATTAATCAATGTCGGAGTTTTAGTGGTAGACTCCCAAGATTAGACATGAAATTAACTAATGAAATTAAATCTTTAATCAAAAAATTTGGCATGATAATACAAGAGTATCACCTAGCATTAGGGATGTCTTAAAATTAAGGGTGGGTTCCAAAATTTGTGAACCTCATCCAAAGCATCTCTTAGATATGACTCAAACTGAATTATAAAAAAAAAAAATAGATGATTCAATCTTACCATTTAATATTATCATAAGTCAAAGATCATTTGAAAAGTGTAAACCTTGGTATGTTAGAATTAATAAACAACGAATCTCTTGTTGTTGTAAGACTCATGTACAATTTCATTATTATTATGATATTTTTGATGTATACGATGCTTTTTACATGATAACCAAATTATGTAGGACATTTGTGGTATTAATATGCCACTTGAAACAATCAAATATTTTATAGCAAGTTTGTTTTGTGAACCCTCTAATGGAAAATTATTTTATTTAAAAGTATGTATTTTTGGAGAATGTGATAGATGTGGTAACTTTTCATTATTAGGAGAATGTATGCATGAAATTAGTTTAGATGAATTTGGACAACAATTAGTGGATGCAAAAAAAATTAAGATGTTGAATTTTCTTTAAAATATGGAAAAAATGGAAAACATTGTGAGCTAATTGTGGAAAACTTTAGTGTGCATGCATTTATTAAAGAATATAAAGATAATATTGTACCTAAATATGCTAAACACTCTTAGTATTCTCATTGGCTTGATAATCAATTTTGTTCATTGTACAAACACATTCGCAATTGGAACTATATTGTCAGATGTTGATTTTGTTGAAAATTATAATCTTGCTCCACAAGAATACATTCAATCACAGTATTATAAATTAGTGCAAGTAGCTATATTTGTTCATATTGTTTATAGACATGCATATGATAGTAGAGAAGATAATATAATTTTTTTGAGAGAGTATCAATTTTATGTATGTGATAATTGATTACATTCATTTGAGTTTGTTCAATATTATTTTTATATATTTTATAAAAGTTTAAAAGAGAGGAATTCAAATGAGAGAAAATATCATATGGTTAGATAATTGTGTGGATCAATTCAAGAATTCTAGAGTGTTTTATTGGTTATGTAGAGTTCATAAGGAAAACAATATCCAGCACATGTGGAGTCTTTTTGAAGCTGTACATGGTAAGGGAGAACGCGATGGAGTAGTGCATGTGTGAAAAGATCTCTTGCTAGAGAGCAACTAAAATTTGAGGATGTTGTGAAATTCAAAGATGCACATGCAATTGTAGACTGGTGCAATACCAAATTATCTACAAGAACAAGTGAGATTTGAATAATTCGGTGCTTCTTTTGGTTAGTTAAAGAAAAATATATTTTTTCTCGACAAGATTGTGAAACAATTAATGGATCTACAAAATGGAATTTGTTTAAGAGTTCGAATGCAAACACATGGACAATATGGAAAAGGGAGTTGGAATTATTTTTTCAATTTTGTATTGCAGATGATTGGGAAGCGGGTGAAAATAAGGAATGGGTTGAACAATGGCAACAAAGAGCCTTAACACCTACATTGACACATGTTCAACATGGAATGAAAATTTAAGATAATCAAGTGTTTGCATCAGATTATTATGATTGTGTTTCGGATCTTGTACAAGAAGGTACATTAAATTGAATTGAATTTTATATGTATGCATGTTTATATGTGAATTAAATATAAGTCACTCTTTATTGAATTTTTTATTTATTTTTGCGGGACATGTGTATGTTTTTGTTGCACCTGAGGGGAATGAAGAGGAGACGAAGTATTGGTTGGCTAGATGTGTTGAGAGAAAACATAAGTTGGTACATCCTAAAGTGGATGATGACAACTTTGAGTATCCAACTGGTTCGATGGTTGTTGTTGGTACCTGGCTTCAAAAATATTTGATAAGAAAGAATGGCTTCCCTACATTTGAAGATTATGAAATACACAAGAAGATTATACATTATTCACATTTGATTTTGGCAACCAATATAAAACTATTTAGATATCAAGGGAGGTCTACTAATAAAGTGTTATGGATACTTTCAATGGATGATCATGAGACAATCATAGATTCATAACAAAAAAGAGAGGATGCAAATGGTACAATAGAGTAAATAAATATTGGTAAGTATATAGTTCTATATATATTTAATTGATAGTCAATATGTAGTTAAAAATTTATCACATATACATGTCTATATATATATATTTGTCTTTAGTCATTTCCTAATTAAATTTTTATATCATTTTTTGTTTCAGGTCTCCCAAAACTAGATGCATTACAAAAAAGAGAGGACATGCATATATATTACAATTGAATTCAAATCTAGAAACAAGTAAGTATATATAGTTCTAGATACATTTAATTGATGGTATAAATATAAAACTAAATAGTTAAATGTAATTTTATAAAAAGTTTATAATTGATTTCATATCCCCTTAAGCCATTCTCTTAGGATGCCTTAAGCCATCCTCTTATGTACCATTAATCCATCCTCTTGCATCCCCTTAAGTCTCTCTATTAATTCCCCTTAAGCCATCCTCTTAGGACCCCTTAATCCATATCCTCATATATCTACCCTTAATCCATCCTCTTTCATCCCATTAAGTCACTCTCTAAACACCCCTTAATCCATCCTCTTAGGACCCCTTAATCCATATCCACATATATCTACCCTTAATAAATCTTCTTGCATCCCCTTAAGTCACTCTCTTAACACCCCTTAAGCCATCCTCTTAGGACCCCGTAATCCATATCCTCATATATTTACCCTTAATCCATCCACTTGCATCCCCTTAAGTCAATATCTCAACACCCCTTAATCCATCCTCGTAGGACCCCTTAATCCATCCTCTTATGTACCATTAATACATCCTTGTGTATCTACCCTTAATCCATCCTCTTGCATCCCATTTATTCATCTCCTAGGATTTATGTCCTATGGTTTATGGTTTAGGGTTTCTAGGGTTCGTGAGATGCTTAGAATAACAAATCTATATGGGTTAATGGTTTAGGGTTCATCTCCTAGGCTTTAGGTCATATGGTGTATGGTTTAGGGTTTCTATGGTTCATGAGATGCTTAGAATAACAAATCTATGGTATAGGGTTCATCTCCTAGGCTTTAGGTCATATGGTTTAGGGTTTAGGGTTTCTAGGGTTCATGAGATGCTTAGAATAATAAATCTATATGGGTTAATGGTTTAGGGTTCATCTCCTAGGCTTTAGGTCATATGGTTTAGGGTTTAGGGTTTCTAGGGTTCATGAGATGCTTAGAATAAAAAATCTATATGGGTTACTGGTTTAAGGTTCATCTCCTAGGCTTTAGGTCCTATAGTCTATGATTTAGGGTTTCTAGGGTTCATGAGATGCTTAGAATAACAAATCTATATGGGTTAATGGTTTAAGGTTCATCCCCTAGGATTTATATCCTATAGTTTATGGTTTATGGTTTCTAGGTTTCATGAGATGCTTAATCCCTTTAATTCATTATCTCAACTCCCCTTAATCCACCCTCTTACATCCCTTTAAGTCATTCTCTCAACTCCCATTAATCCACCCTCTTACATCCCTTTAATTCATTATGTCAACTCCCCTTAATCCACCCTCTTGCATCCCCTTAATCCATCCTCTTAAAGGACCCTTAAGTCATATCCTCTTACATCCCCTTAATCGAACCTCTTGCATTCCTTAAGTCACTCTCATAATTCCTCTTAAGCCATCCTCTTAGGACCCATTAATCCATATCCTAGGGTTCATGACATGCATCCCCTTAATCCACCCTCTTGCATCCGTTTAATTCATTCTATCAACTCCCCTTAATCCACCCTCTTGCATCCCTTTAAGTTATTCTATTAACTCCCCTTAATCCACCCTCTTGCATCCCCTTAAGTCATTCTCTTAACTCCCCTTAAGGCATTCTCTTAGGATCCCTTAAGCTATATCCTCTTAGGTCCCCTTAATCTATCCTATGGAAAACATCACTTGAATTTGTATTGAGTTTATCAGATCCAATTTTCTAACTTTTACTATATATTGCTCTTTTATCGCATGAATTATTTAGTTAAAAGACTCATAAAAACTATAGTTACTTTACTTACATTAATTATTTTTGCAGGTTCTCATCAAGTCGGTCTACCATGTGATTGTCACTGTAATTTTTTTTTATCAAGAGACTATGCAAATATCAATTTGTGGTCTTGACCTAAAATTTGATAAGCTTTAATTGTATGTACATGCACATATATGTTTCATCATGTTATATAGTTGTATTAAACATCAATATACATTATATATGTTTGTTCGATGTATGAACTTCAATGAACTTATTAGTCACCTTTTAAATATCTTGTTCCAATTTTATCTTATACAAATCATTTCTTTTATTTACCACGTTTTATATAATTTTTAAATTGTATATAGATTATACATTTTATAGATACAAGGAGATAGATTTTTGTTCAGTGATTCAAATATTTTCTAGAATTGGAAAATAGTTAAAATTACTTGCCCTTAATTTATTATGAATATGATCTAAACTATTTAAGGAATGTTTTAATTTGTCACCTAACCATGTGATCATTTATATATGAAATTTGATTCTAGATAAGAATTTATATAGTGTGTATTACTTGAAAATTAGATAAAATATCTATACATGTACATGAGTGCATATAATCATCAAAATGAACATAACACAATCATAATTGAGTGCATATATAATCATCATATTAAAGTCAACTAATATAAATAAACAGAAACATGCTCATATTAATCGATATAATGTATGTGAACTAGTCCATGAAATAGCATGTTCAAAATGTATATGTCAAGTCCAACACATATTTAAATAAAACTAGAGATCTATAGTCCATACAATTTAAAACCATCTAACTATCAAGGTGATTAGTCAAATCATGTCTCATCTTTGCTCCACGTGGACTAGATGTACATGTATCATGTTGTAAAAGAGTCCAAGAAACTTGAAATTAGATTTAAAGTTAATTAGAAATTTTGATCTAATTTAACATATAAACTTGAAAATATAAACTTGATAAAAGTAAATTTAGTTATTCAATATCTAGTAAATACAGTAAAAATGATTTTTAGTATGCATAAATTACCATATGATCATGTGAATCTATTGCCACATTTTGTTCAATGGGTAGCATAACTATCAATCGAGAAATTCCAAATGCTTGATCTACTATATCTTGCATATTCATATAAAGAAAACAATATGTTAAAACCTCGAATATATATATTTAAAAGGTCCCTAAAAATTGTATAGGATATTTAGTAAATTTTACAACCTCAAATAATATGACCTCATGATCATGCACCTCAGATTTCCCATGCATAAATTTTGATGATGTCTTAGGTGTACCCGACATGGGTATCACATGAAATCCCTGCATTTAGATACAACAATGTATAGATCATTCACACATGTGTACAAATTCAAATTAAATTATATCTATGATATGTATTTAATTTAAACTTAACAAATTTTTGAAATCACACACCAGAGTTGATGATTACTCAAGAGTGCTCACCACAACTTGTGGTTGATCGGTACTGGGTATCACATGACCTCCCTACATCTAGATATAATATATCATTTCACACGTGTACAAATTCAAATTAAATTAGAGATATCCACATTTAAATTAAAATATATATCGGTTTGTACCTGACCAAAAGGTGATCCCACTTCTACAACACTCGAAATATAGACATGAGCATATTGAGATATAGGCATCGTGTGATCATGCATCTACACTGAACACTTCTTGAATTAATATTATATTATATATAATTTGATGTTATTATTTACATGAATTTTGCACATTTCAAAAAAATTATTTAAATGTGCTTAAGTTCCAAAGATGAACATACCTGTGTAGGATGATCCTCGTAATATAGTAAATCCATATATGACTCCATCCTAGATGCATGTGTGTCACCTAAAGTGGATGCTTGAGTATACCCATAGTCTGAGCCTCCATGCTCTGTATTTCCCACTTTAGCCGCCGCGTGTGTAGTCTAATGAGTGAGATGTCCTGAAAGAGAACTCAATGCTCTTAATGTCGACAACATCGTCTGTTGATGAAATGCAATGGGAACACTAGGAGAAGGAGAAGCAACAATAGGAGCAATCGGAGCATGTCATTGAGGATCAACATATTCTCCTAATCTATGTTGGGGCATGCCACCCCAACTCCCTGAAATGACCTCATATCAAAATAGTTGGGTTTTAAACCCAACTCAAACTCATCGCATAACTTTCTCAAAAAGTATAGGGGCAGCTCAAAATTGTGATGTGGTGGAGTATCAAACACCATTCACCATCTATCCCAAAAAATTGCAGCTATATGTGGGTGCCTACACCATTTAATTGAATTTTTTATTTTGGTAGGTGGAATTGGTTCATTTGTTTGGGGGCTAAAGAAATGTTGGCAAATGGCTTATTTGGTAATTTTAAGGTCATTAATTTCTTTATAGGACAATCCATCTACATAGAATTGTCTCATCTCTTCTCTCCATTGATGGAACCTATCTAGGTCCACATAAATAGATCGAACAAAATCGACATCAGATTGCATAAAAGATGCAAACCATGTGAGATGGGGGGGGGGGGGGATATTCGGCTCCTTTTTTATCAAATCTATATTTTCTTGAATCACATTAAGGTTTTCTCTAATTCTCTCTCTTAACTAAGCCTAATTTACTATAGGGCATTGGGGGTTAGGAGGTGGAGAGTGTGGAGGTGTGGGGTTTTGTTGCGGTGGCAAATCTGGATGTATGGGATCTTCAAGTTGTGCATTAGGTATAAAATCCTCTATGTTAAATTCAAGCTCCATGTGAGCAATGAAATGGCAACTGCATGTTAAGCAATTAAAAAATATATAACAACAAACTATTTAACTAATGTACACAATTTCAAAGTTATTTAGATCACATTGAATGTGCACAAATTCAAAATACATTTCATTTGAAGACACATTCAATTATAACATTAAAAATTCCATAGAATGTACACATTAAATTATACAGTTAAAGTCATACATACATGTACCCTCAAGGTTAAATTCAAGCACTTTATCTTCTAGTAACCATATGGTTTCATTTTCCTTGCAAGGTTAAAATTGAGTCCAGTGTGTGGTTGTTAATTTAAAATTATTGTATCATTTAATCTTGGAATAATGAATTTCATGCCTTACTAATGCTTTTTAGATGATTCTATGTATGTCCTAACATATGCATTGATTGTCAATGAAAGATGCCTCCTAGGCATCATGTCACTCGTCAAAGCGGGAATGAGGGGAAGACTAAGAACTCACCTATGAATCCTATTGGCGGTCCTCAAGTTATATATCTCCTTCAAGATATAATAGTAAGGGGCCCTCATCAAGAGACATTTATGTGTGAGAATTTGTAAATTAATGTAATAAATAAGGTGGATGTGAATCTATGTGTAGATTGAATGCATTTTTAAAGATGTTGTAATGACCTAGAAATTGAGAGATTCTTAACATGTATTTGTGGGTAGCTAGAAAGTATTATATTTTCTAGCAAAGAGGTACTATAGGAAACTTGCAATAAATTGGAAATATTACTAAAAATCACTTGCAACCTAAAGGTAATGTAATTTCTTGTAAAAAAGGGGAAACAAGTATAATAGATGACTTATAGCATAGAAATGTTAAGAGGCACTTGCAATTTTATTTGAGATTTAGACATTTATTAACTTAGATTTATTATGAGATGTAGATAGTAGGAGGTCAACTAGTGTTTGTTTTTAGTTTGTTTAGTGGTGGGGATGGGAGAGTGATGTTAGGTAAATTTAATAATGTGAAGAATGTTACAAATATGTTAAAAAAGATAATAAAAATAATTAGGTTTAGATAGATAGATGAAACTATTAGTCTCACATCCCCTAGTAAATAGTTCACAAAAATGATTGGAAATGATCTTATTGTGTCAAAGACCTATAATATGAAGGGTTTTTTGTCACTACCAACTCCAATGCAACTAAAAATGGAGATAATTGTCACACCAAGGTCTTACAATTTTAATAAAATCCTACCTGCATTACCTAAAACTAATTATTGAACACCTTTTAGTACTTTTGCAACCCTTCCAAGAAGAATCATCAAGTATATCTAAAATATTTCCACTATAATTTAGATCAATATGTATACTATAATCAAGAAACCTAGAATATCTAAGGATGCAAGTTATTGCATTTTGTGTACATGGAAAGGGTTCATATGTTGAGTTGTATAAGTACTTCTACATCAAAAATAGAGGATGACATATTTTTCATAATTAATCTAGGTATTTTATGTTATTTACCTTTAATAAATGGGGTGGAAATTATAAATAGTTTTGAGTTAGATCTATATGTCACTGGTTTATTAAGTGAATCCCATAAAAGAAAACCATAAACTTATTTTTAGCTCTATCACTCGATAACTAAACTATAGCCAAATTTGATGATATACATTAATTGAAACACATATCAATACTAAGGGGAAAAACAATAAGATTCAAGATAGCTACTCTTACCTAGGGTTTTAGGTTTTAGGTTTAGGGTTTAGGGTTTAGGGTTTAGGTTTAGGTTTTAGGGTTTAGGTCCTAGGATTAAGGGTTTTAATTCTTAGGTCTATTTTTTTGAAACCTAGGGTTAGGGTTTTGATTCATAAGTTAAATGTGTCCAATTTAGGTTAAATTCTAGTTAATTTAGGTTTAGTTTTTATGCTTTTCAATTTACAATGTAACATTTTTGGTTTCATTGATGTTTTTGGTTTTTAAATGCAATTTAAAAACTATAAAATATTGAATGTAAAAAAAATAAAATAGACAAAACCTAAATAACAGTTACAAAATATAAATGCAAGATATAAAGTAAAGAAAAGTAGAATTCAACCAATTGGAGGTCGTTGAGGTTGGTTGTGTTAATGTGAGGAGGTGGTAGCAAAAACTTGGTTGAATTTGACCCTTTGAAACACATACACGATCTCTACTCTCCATCAAGCATGGCTAAAATGAACTATGAAAATGAATTACACAGTCATTAATTTAAAAAATTAAATAGCTTTGCAAAATGCGTACGCATTATAAAACGCATGCGCATTATGAACATGTTTGCATTTTAGGCTACGTACCCAAAACTAAATGCATATGCATTCGGATTTAGGCTTGGGTACCCGATCCAAAGAGTGTACACATTTTTTTAAAATGCGTACATGTTTCTTATGAATTTTTTTATTTTGGCTGAAACTTCCCCTCTTCGTGGACTCAACTTCTTTCTTTTACCCCGTTGTGTCTCAAACTTCATGTGTATTCCTCTATTTGTATCTATATTCTTCTATATGTCATAAATATTTACATTTTAATTTGTCTTTTTTTTTTCCTTTTGGGGATGACATCAGGTGTTGATACATTTAGGTATCTTCCATGTTATCGTGAAAAATTTTCTTTGTTTTTGCTCTCTTTGTGTCATTCTTCCTATTTTGCAAGTATTTGGCGAATGCTGACATTTCTGAGCTCTATAATCACATTGTAGCAAAGATATACTAACCTCGAATCCATAGATCCCTTACATGTTTTTGGGGGAAACCCCTTCCCCTTTCATGATGTAGTTTCATTCGAGAACATATGACTTGGCATAGGGATTTCTAAATAAGCTCTCATGTCTTCCTTATGGTTAGAATTGAATATTTGGTACTTTAAAGCTGATGTCTCACAAAAATGGTATTAGCTATCACTTTAAAGTTGGGGAAAACATTGGCACTCATGTTTCATTGTGCAATTTTATTTATCCTTGTGGTGTGTCCTTTTCTTGATGATGTCATTGAGTTTGATGTCCTTCGAGAGTGTGATATTTCTTAGCGTATGAATTTCCTCTTAGTTTTGATGCTATGAATTGCACTCCCTAAGTTGTGATTCTCCTCTTCTAGACTTGTCCTCTCTTGGAGAAATTAGGAACAATGATCCCTAAGAACATCAAAAATTTAATCATGAACCACTACAACAATAGTCTCAATATTGAATCGAGTAGCCTAAATTTTCTCACCAATCTATTATAGAATAGTGTATGACCCATACAGAGGAAAATGAATCTTTCCAAGCATCCACACTTTTTCAATAACTTAAAAATGTTGAGGTACACGATTCTTGTCATGGCGATCCTTGTATTTCATGTTGGTCTGCTGCAATTTTTCATGAATTTTTTGTTGAACATGGCCAATCTTTTCAAGAAACTTAGAGACTCTATCCCTCTCTTTTCCTTGATGTTCTTATGGTTTATTTGTCATGGCCAGAATAGCAATATCTAAAGGAAACAAAAGTTTTTATCCCATGCAAACCTCAAATGGGTTGCATCCTAAAGAACTATGCATTGCATGATTACAACTATGTCATACATATGAACAAATATCATCCCATGTTCGAGTATGTTAAGATGTGATGGTAGTAATTTTTGTTGCATGGTTGTTACCTATAACTAACCCTTTTTCCTTAGGTCAAATCACTAGTAATATAAAATCCCTAGTTTGAGCAATCAAATTCCTACACTTCTTGGCAGTAATTAAAGATGTGGTTTTTTATCAACATACCTCAGGTATCCAATCTTTGTGTTCTCCTAGCTTGACAATAACACTCCTTGGTTGAGATTCATAGATTCTATGTCTCTAGTACATGTAAGGCTACCCCAACAACACATCACACACATCAAATGGTGCAACATCACAAGTGACCTCATTTTCTAATAGTTTAACTGAATAACACAAACAACACTATTTGGTTACCTGAATATTACATCCCTGACTCACCCAACCCATTGAGTATGGTTGTGGATGAGGTGTTATTTTAAGATTCATCCTCTTAACTACCTTTGCAGATATCAATTTTTTTTGGATTTCATTGTCAACTATGAAGAACAAGGTTATTTTATTTACCCACATTTATGAATGAAGCAAGCATTCATCATCATCAACAAAATTCTAGTTGTCATTACAATGGTGTAAGGGTCTACTTCAATAATTTTTTATTTTTCCTTCTACTCAATAAGGTCTATAGGGAGTGACTCAAATTGCTTTTACAATTCATGGGTTTCTACCATCAATGTTTTGGTAGCTCTATAGTCCTTTGTGCTATGTCAAGGGATTTTATGACTCTCACACCATATTCAAGTGTCCTTTTTGTCATCATTTATTTTATTCTCCTTCCCCCTTTTCTTGAATTTATCTTCAATTTTACTTGCATATTTATATGCACTTCCCAATGCTTCAATATTCAAATATGAAATCTTTGTTTGGATATAACGATGCATCCCACTGTGATATTTCAATACTTGATGTTTCTTCGTATCTTGTATGCCAAGGTTTGAAGATAGAGAATGAAGTTGATTGGTATAATCTTGCACTATTTAGTATTTTTTTTTGAAGCAATTTCCACTCCATATATTTTTCCTCATTTGTATCTTTAGGATAATACTCTTTTGTGATGAATTCCATAAAATCCCCCCATGTAGGTTCTTCTTATATTGAAGATTCATTCCTTCTTGAGGTAATTTTACCATCCCACGCTATCTTCACATGAGCTTCAGCTTTGATGAGAGAAAATATAATCTTCTCAACACAAGAAAAAAATTTCACATAGGAGTATCTTTCCAACTTGGTTAACAAGTCATCCATAGTGTCTACACCAATTTTTCTTTTGAAATTTGGAATATCAAAATTCACATGCACTTTGAATGGGGTGTGGTTGATGAATGGTTTAGGGATTGCATTTGATTGTTGGGTATCCTGATGGATTCAGGAGAATTAACTCATCGTTTCTTCACTCTATTTTTTCAGGGCTTCTTCCACTATGGTTTTAATAGTATCTAGTTTTTTTTATTCTAACATCTTTAGTTGCTTACATCTCAAATGGAGGTAAACAAATAGATTATGTGTCTCTAACCCCAAATTTTGATAACCAAGATATGTATGATGTGACATAGAAGAGCATACCTGCTTTGATACCATTGATCTAAATTGAGCTAAGAGATTCAAATAACAATATCTAGTGTAAAAGAAAAACCTATGGTATTGTATTAATTGGATAAAGTGGAAAAACTCACGAAAGTAGTTTCCTACCTTCAAATTCATTGTTTTATTCAAATTAACATGAATATATACAAATTGAAGAATACAAACAATTATCAGAGCCTCGAGAATGAAAAATGAATAGCTTGAACTATGAGAAAATACATACAAAATTACAAAATTTTAAAACAACTAGGAAAATATTTACCCCAACTTGGTGGGGTCATATCTTTATACTTGATGCTCATAATTCAAATCCATTTACACCAGTGGAAAGGTATCCAAGAGGACTAATTTTAGTCCCTTACAACAAATCCTCTACTTTTCATTTTAAACAATTGAAAAAAGTTTAAAACCTAAATTATGCTCTGAAGACCTCTGAAAATGCGATTTTCTAGAACCTAGAAAAATACTAAAAAAATCCAAAAATTATATTTTCAATTTTTCATAGTTTTGTCACCTCCAAACTGCCCTAAAACAAACTTGGGATACTCTAAATAATTCTTGTCCCTTGAGAGGAAATGGGCCCCATTGCATCAATTCTCTGTAAAAGATGAAGAGAATGTGTGGCAATATAGTCTTTGGTATACCAATTGCTTTGGTGAGGTAGATATCCTATCTAAATTCTATCATGAACATCAACAATCTGATCATGTGCCACTAGAACAGTAGTCTCAATATTGAATTCAGTAGACTGGATTTTATCACTAACCTGTTGTATAATAGTGTATCACCCATATGAAGGAAGATGAAGCTTTCTATGTAGCCACACTTTGTCACTAACATGAAAATGATGAGGTACACAATGCTTGTCATGGTGGTCCTTGTATTTTCTATTGGTTTACTATAATTTTTCATGAACTTATTGAAAAATGGTCAATCTTTTCAAAAAACTTAGAGACTTTGTCTCTAACTTTTCCTTTATGTGTTGATGGTTTAGTTTCCATGGCTAGAATAGCAATATCCAAATGAACCAATGGTTAGTATCCCAAGCAAAGCTCAAATGGGTTGCATCTTGTAGAGCTGTGCATTGCATGATTGAAACTATGTCGTACATATGAATGAATCCCATCCCATGTTCAAGGATGTTGAGATGTGGTGGTAGGCATTGTTGTTGCATGTGTGTTTCCAATGACTGGCCTTATTTCCTTAGGTTGAATCAGTAGTAATTCAAAAGCCCTAGTTTGAGCAATCAAACACCTACACTTCTTAGCAATTATTAAAGATACAGTTTTTGATGAGCATACCTTAGGTATCTGATATTTTTATTCTTCCAGCTTGAAAATAACACTCATTGGTTGAGAATCATAGATTTCATGTCTCTAGTACATGTAACCCTTTCACAATAATATATCACACACATCCAATGGCGCAACATCACAAACAACCTCATCTTTGAATGGTTTAATTGGATAAGACAAACAAAATTGTCTAGTTATGTGGATATCACATCCATGACTCACCCAACCCATTGAGTATGGTTATGGATGAGATTTTGTTTTTAGATTCATCCTCTTAACTACTTCAACAAATATCAAAGTTTTTTGGCTTCCGTTGTCAACTATGAAGTGCAAGGCTATTCTATTTACCCACATTTGTGAATGAAACAAGTGTTCCTCATCATCATGGGGCATAATTTTGGTTATGGCTACAGTGGCATAAGGTTCATCTTCAATTTTTTTTCTTCTTCCTTCTACTCAATAGGGTTTGTAGGGAGTTACTCAATTCTTTTTCAATTCATGGGTTTTTTCCATCAATATTTTGGCAGCTTTGCAATCCTTTGTGCTATGTTGGGGGCTTTTATGAATCTCACACCATGTCCTAGTGTCCTTTCTATCACTGTTTAATTTTTTCTCCTTCTTCCCTCTTTTCTTGATTTTATCTTCAATTTTACTTGCATATTTGTATGTATTTCCCAATGTTTCAATATTTAGAAAAGATATCTCTATTTGGATATAATAATGTAGCCCACTACGATATTTCAATACTCAATATTTCTTTGTATCTTGGATGCCAAGTTTTTCAAATAGAGCATGAAACTAATTTGTATAATCTTGCACTATCTGGTCTTTCTTTTGTTGAAGAAGTTGTCAATCCATATATTTTTCCTCATATGTATCTTTAGGATAATACTCTTTTGTGATGAATTCCATGAAATCCCCCCATGTGGGTTCTTCTTCTATTGTAGATTCATTCCTTATTGAGGTAAGGTACCATCCCATGCTAGCTTCACATGAGCTTCAAATTTGAGGAGAGAAAATGTTATCTTCTCAACATTGGAAAAATTATTCATAGAGAAGTATCTTTCTAACTTGGTTAACCATTCATCCATAGCATCTGCATCAATTTTCCTTCGAAATTTGGAATATCAAAATTCACCTGCACTTTGAGTGGGATGTGGCTACTAAATGGTTTAAGGCCTGCATTTGATTATTAAGTATCTTGAAGGAATTGAGAGAATTGACTCACCATTTCTTCACTTTTTTTGTCTAGGGTTTCTCCCACTATGGTTTTAACAAGGTCCATTTTTTTTAATTTTGACATCTATGGTTGGTTGCGTCTCAAAGGGAGGTAATCAGATGGATTTTTTGTCTCTAACCCCAACCTTCAATAACTGGACCATGTACGATGTTACATATAGGAGCATGCCCACTCTTATACCAGTGATCTGAATTGAACTAAGAGATTCAAATAACAATATATGGTGTAAAATAAAAACCTATGATATTGTATTAACTGGACAAAATGGAAAAACTTGTGAAAGGAGTTGTATGCCTTCAAAGTCATTTTATTCAAATTAACATGAATATATACAAACCAAATAATTCAAAAAATCATCACAACCTTAGGAATGTGAAATAAATAGCTCTAGCTATAAGAAAATACATATAAATTACAAAAAATTAAAAAGACTAGGAAAATATTTACCCCAATTTGATGGGGTCATAAATTTTTACTTGGTGCTTGGAATTCAAATCTATTTACACCATTGGAAAGGTCTCCAAGCTAACTAATTCTAATCCCTTACAAAAAATTCTTCATTGTTCATCATAAATGATTGTCGAAAGTTTCGAACCCAAATTCTTCTTTGAAGTCCTCCGAAAATGTGATTTACTAGAACATAGAAAAATATCAAAAAAATGTATTTTTTAGTTTTTCATAGTTCTGTCACTTCCAAACTACCCTGGAACATCCTCGGACTACTCCGGATTAGAAAGAGACCTTTAGTTCATATATCCATGGGATCTAGGTGTGTTGGTACCCAAATATGATAAAGAACCAATTTGGGTTGGATTTCCTTTTCACCAAAGTGTTGTCCTAACTTTGAAACCTAAATTATGTGAAAATGATAATCCACTCCTTGATTTGGATGATGGAGCACTTATTGATTTTATTGTTATGGGTGATGATAATCACAAGATTTTGGATCTAGGTAAAAAATTTAGTTGTGAGGTAACTACTCAAAATTGGGGTTGTGGATAAGATTACAGAGTTGGTATCATTGTCCACCTTCCAATCAGCCTACATAGGAATTTGGTTCCTTGCCTTTGAATGGTTTGGCAAGCATTTACAACCCAATAGTGGAGTATTATTCAGTTTGATTTCCATGGTAGAGGTTATATGGTCATTAGAGAAGTCTTTCTAGTCATTTCCATGCTCGCATCTCCTATGTATTCAAGGTAATTTTATTATGACATATGTTTCCCTAGCATTACCATGTTGATTTCGGCAACATCAATTAATAGGTATATGGGTTTTGAGTACTTGCAAGGCTTATGGAAATGGATTTTGGGAGTTTTTCAAACATGGTGTAGTTAATTTTAACTTCTACATTGGTGAGTGATGGTTATTGCAATCATTTTATGATGCTAATATATATATATATATATATATATATGATTCTTTGGTGATTGTAGTTGGTTGTTTGAGTTGGTATGCTCAAGATCGCCTTCTTGACACTTGGAGGTTAAGTGCTAATGTGAATTGTTATTGACACAAAATAGTATTTTTGAATACTTCTTATAGCCACGGGACTGGTCTTTTGTTGTTAACTATTTTTGAAACCCCACTAGGATCCAACATGTTATTCTATCATAACACACTTGGGAGAAAAGCTTATCTCCAAAATTATTGCTTTTTGATATACCTCTTGTTTAATTTGATTCATAGCACATGCCATATCGTCCTCAAGAAACTTAAGAATCCTTGCAAATGACTGAATACTTGCAAAAACTGACACATGTTATTGAAAAACATACCTTGGATACAGTTGGCTTAGACTTGATGAAATTTTAATGTATAATTCTAATCTCCAACATGTTATTCATGTGAATTGGTTTCCCCAAGGATTGGAGCATGCTAAATGTCCTTTCATTATGTCAAACCAAGACGTGCAAGATATTATGTTCTAGGAGAATATTGTCACTTACGCAAGATGACATGTTAATCCGCATTCCTGTCAAGTATAACACAAGACTATGTACTAATTGATGATGCAATATCAATGATGCATGCTTACTTTGGAAGCCTGCTTTGATTAAAGATACGTTGATGTGTTGCTTTTGCCTCGATGATTTGTAACACTTGATATTCTTTTAGCCATGTGATAAAAGTATTAACTTATGAATTGTTAATTCTTACAAGGCTTATGATTTAAACAATCATTTCTTTTTCAACTAACATTTGTAATTATTGGTTCATATTTTTTTTATTTCTACCATAAAGTATCTCTTTTTGTATTTGATCACACCCAAGATTTGCCAGCTTATCTGCCACTAAGTTTCCCTCTTTGTATATATGTTTTATCTGTACTATTCTGAACTTGTCCATCAAAAGTCAAACCTGTTCCAACACCTATCTGATTTGCCAACACACAATTTTCCTTTCTTTGCAAGCATCAACAATGATTAAAGAGTCTCCCTCAATTATCAAATCTTTAATTTGTAAATCCAGGGCTAGATGTAAGCCATGGAATAAAGCTTGAGCTTCTGTAAGATTGTTTGTACCACTTGGTAATTTTACTGACTTTGTAGACATTAGATAACCCCTGTGATGTCTTATTTCCATTCCCACACCTGACAAACCTGGATTTCCACGTGATTCTCCATCAAAATTCATCTTATAAAATCCTTCCAAAGGCAGATACCAATGTATTTTATTTCTATCCACTCTAGGTAATGGATTTTTATGCAAACTTCCCTTAAATGGGAGAACTAGTTTGATCCAACTCTTCATGGAAGTTGAATCCCAATCCGTAAACAAGGAGCTTACATTTTTTGCTTTTAAAACATATGCATTAGCAATTTCTGCTATTGAGAGCTCAATTTTTTGGATGACTTGCTCTATCTTCATTTTTTCATTCCTAAAGATTCTTCGATTTCGCTCCCACCAAATGGACCATAGAGCAATAGATGTAATTACCCTCCAAATGCAAGCAAATAATGATGACTTATACAATACTAGCCAACTTGCAAATAGATCCCATATATCATATGGAAGAGGTGCAGACCAATTCAACTTCTCTTTAATAAAAGACCAACATTGGAAGGAGAAAGGGCAATGAATAAATAAATGATTTATTTCTTCATTTTCATTTTCACACAAAACACAATTAAATTGAGTTGCTATTCCAAGTTTTGCTAGTTTTTCACTTGTTAGGATCCTTTTTTTTATAGCCAACCAATAGAAACAACCAGCCTTTGGTAGCACTGAATGATCCCAAAAAAATGACAATGCTCTTTGAGGGGAGACTACATCACCTTGACTTGATATTTCCTTGTATCCACAATTTACTACATAATTTCAAGACTTTGATGGTTCCCATAACAATTTTCCATGCTCTATGAAAAAATTATTGTTCGTTGCTCTAGAATTCCTTTTAACTCTTGCTTTTGAACCATCGGGCAAACCAAATGTGAGAATTATTTCCACTTGACCTTCCCAATACTATCCTCTATGCTATGAAAATAATCACTAACTTTAACCCCCAACTTATTTTAAGAAGCATTTTTATTTCACACAAATTATCTGAAGATTGTATAGGTGGATGACCTCCCCAAGAATCTTCCCAGAAGTTTGCCTTTGACCCATCATGAATTTCCCAAGTGAGATATGGAAATATTAATTTTCTACATGAAATTAAGAAATTCCACATTGTTGATCCTTGTGGAGGGTTTGAGACTGTAAATATTCTCTCTAGTTATGAGTTATCTAGGTACTTAGCTTGCATAATCTGCACCATTTTGACTGCGATTTAACATACATTTGCCACACTAATTTTTCCCCTAAAGCCTGATTTCTATTTATTAAATCATGAATACCAACACCCCCTTTTGATTTCTCAACACAAAATTTTTGAAGTGAAATAAGAGAGATTTTCTTTTTATCATCAATATTTCCTTTCCATAAAAAATCCCTGATTATCTTTTGAATTAACAATACTACTGATTTTGGATCCTTTAACACAAACATAAAATAATTAGGAATGGCAGCAATTACCAATTTTATCAAAATAATTCTACTTGATAAAGACAACCATCTACCCTTCCAGGAGGCTATTCGTTTATGGATTCTTTGAATAATGGGAAACCAATAATAAATTTTTTTTTCTCTAGAAAAGAAGGGAATACCAAGATAGTTGCAAGGAAAATCCGCTTGTTTGAAACCAAGGATCTTAATAATTTACTTCTGAAGGTCTGACTTGAGATGGAATGTATATATCTTTGATTTGTCAGCATTTATTTTTTGTCTTGACACTTTTGAGTACTTGTCTAAAACATATTTCATCTACATGGCTTCTTGAATCTTAGCTGCACCGAATAATAATGTATCATCAGCAAACAAAGAGTGTGTTACCGATAGATGGGATTGAGGAATTTCAATACCTTTTCACTTTCCCTGAGAATGATATTTTTTCACTAACCTGCGAAGAGCTTCAGCTAATATTATAAATAGAAAAGGTGATAAAGGGTCTCCTTGCCTCACTCCTTGAGTGGAACTAAAAAAA
>CM021105.1:207255271-207351145 GCA_007115665.2 Sequoiadendron giganteum
TGGATGAAGATGAAAATGTTGTTTTTACAATTGAAAAAGATGTGCTAGATAACCTTCATGATAAAGTTTCTTGGAGACAAATGAGAACTTATGGAAATAGAATATATAGAATTTTTTTTAATAGAAATAAATTAGGATTTCAATGTCAACTCATGCTGCAATTGATGATAATATCGAAAATGAGAAATGTGATGAAAAAATTAGCTATTTTTGTAAAACCAAAAAAGAAATATGATTCAGTAGAACAATTCATATCTAGTGTTGCTAATGCTATTGATTTTATAGGTAATAATAGTTGATCTAAAGATAAGAATGCAGCTTGTCGTGCAATAACAACTACTTTAGTTAATAAAACAACTTCAAATAAAATAATGTTAAGTAAGATTAGTAAATGTATAAAATCAAATCCTAAAACTTTGATAAGAGCTACTAAAAGAAGAGAAAGTATTGAAAATGATCCAATTAATCAATGTCGGAGTTTTAGTGGTAGACTCCCAAGATTAGACATGAAATTAACTAATGAAATTAAATCTTTAATCAAAAAATTTGGCATGATAATACAAGAGTATCACCTAGCATTAGGGATGTCTTAAAATTAAGGGTGGGTTCCAAAATTTGTGAACCTCATCCAAAGCATCTCTTAGATATGACTCAAACTGAATTATAAAAAAAAAAAATAGATGATTCAATCTTACCATTTAATATTATCATAAGTCAAAGATCATTTGAAAAGTGTAAACCTTGGTATGTTAGAATTAATAAACAACGAATCTCTTGTTGTTGTAAGACTCATGTACAATTTCATTATTATTATGATATTTTTGATGTATACGATGCTTTTTACATGATAACCAAATTATGTAGGACATTTGTGGTATTAATATGCCACTTGAAACAATCAAATATTTTATAGCAAGTTTGTTTTGTGAACCCTCTAATGGAAAATTATTTTATTTAAAAGTATGTATTTTTGGAGAATGTGATAGATGTGGTAACTTTTCATTATTAGGAGAATGTATGCATGAAATTAGTTTAGATGAATTTGGACAACAATTAGTGGATGCAAAAAAAATTAAGATGTTGAATTTTCTTTAAAATATGGAAAAAATGGAAAACATTGTGAGCTAATTGTGGAAAACTTTAGTGTGCATGCATTTATTAAAGAATATAAAGATAATATTGTACCTAAATATGCTAAACACTCTTAGTATTCTCATTGGCTTGATAATCAATTTTGTTCATTGTACAAACACATTCGCAATTGGAACTATATTGTCAGATGTTGATTTTGTTGAAAATTATAATCTTGCTCCACAAGAATACATTCAATCACAGTATTATAAATTAGTGCAAGTAGCTATATTTGTTCATATTGTTTATAGACATGCATATGATAGTAGAGAAGATAATATAATTTTTTTGAGAGAGTATCAATTTTATGTATGTGATAATTGATTACATTCATTTGAGTTTGTTCAATATTATTTTTATATATTTTATAAAAGTTTAAAAGAGAGGAATTCAAATGAGAGAAAATATCATATGGTTAGATAATTGTGTGGATCAATTCAAGAATTCTAGAGTGTTTTATTGGTTATGTAGAGTTCATAAGGAAAACAATATCCAGCACATGTGGAGTCTTTTTGAAGCTGTACATGGTAAGGGAGAACGCGATGGAGTAGTGCATGTGTGAAAAGATCTCTTGCTAGAGAGCAACTAAAATTTGAGGATGTTGTGAAATTCAAAGATGCACATGCAATTGTAGACTGGTGCAATACCAAATTATCTACAAGAACAAGTGAGATTTGAATAATTCGGTGCTTCTTTTGGTTAGTTAAAGAAAAATATATTTTTTCTCGACAAGATTGTGAAACAATTAATGGATCTACAAAATGGAATTTGTTTAAGAGTTCGAATGCAAACACATGGACAATATGGAAAAGGGAGTTGGAATTATTTTTTCAATTTTGTATTGCAGATGATTGGGAAGCGGGTGAAAATAAGGAATGGGTTGAACAATGGCAACAAAGAGCCTTAACACCTACATTGACACATGTTCAACATGGAATGAAAATTTAAGATAATCAAGTGTTTGCATCAGATTATTATGATTGTGTTTCGGATCTTGTACAAGAAGGTACATTAAATTGAATTGAATTTTATATGTATGCATGTTTATATGTGAATTAAATATAAGTCACTCTTTATTGAATTTTTTATTTATTTTTGCGGGACATGTGTATGTTTTTGTTGCACCTGAGGGGAATGAAGAGGAGACGAAGTATTGGTTGGCTAGATGTGTTGAGAGAAAACATAAGTTGGTACATCCTAAAGTGGATGATGACAACTTTGAGTATCCAACTGGTTCGATGGTTGTTGTTGGTACCTGGCTTCAAAAATATTTGATAAGAAAGAATGGCTTCCCTACATTTGAAGATTATGAAATACACAAGAAGATTATACATTATTCACATTTGATTTTGGCAACCAATATAAAACTATTTAGATATCAAGGGAGGTCTACTAATAAAGTGTTATGGATACTTTCAATGGATGATCATGAGACAATCATAGATTCATAACAAAAAAGAGAGGATGCAAATGGTACAATAGAGTAAATAAATATTGGTAAGTATATAGTTCTATATATATTTAATTGATAGTCAATATGTAGTTAAAAATTTATCACATATACATGTCTATATATATATATTTGTCTTTAGTCATTTCCTAATTAAATTTTTATATCATTTTTTGTTTCAGGTCTCCCAAAACTAGATGCATTACAAAAAAGAGAGGACATGCATATATATTACAATTGAATTCAAATCTAGAAACAAGTAAGTATATATAGTTCTAGATACATTTAATTGATGGTATAAATATAAAACTAAATAGTTAAATGTAATTTTATAAAAAGTTTATAATTGATTTCATATCCCCTTAAGCCATTCTCTTAGGATGCCTTAAGCCATCCTCTTATGTACCATTAATCCATCCTCTTGCATCCCCTTAAGTCTCTCTATTAATTCCCCTTAAGCCATCCTCTTAGGACCCCTTAATCCATATCCTCATATATCTACCCTTAATCCATCCTCTTTCATCCCATTAAGTCACTCTCTAAACACCCCTTAATCCATCCTCTTAGGACCCCTTAATCCATATCCACATATATCTACCCTTAATAAATCTTCTTGCATCCCCTTAAGTCACTCTCTTAACACCCCTTAAGCCATCCTCTTAGGACCCCGTAATCCATATCCTCATATATTTACCCTTAATCCATCCACTTGCATCCCCTTAAGTCAATATCTCAACACCCCTTAATCCATCCTCGTAGGACCCCTTAATCCATCCTCTTATGTACCATTAATACATCCTTGTGTATCTACCCTTAATCCATCCTCTTGCATCCCATTTATTCATCTCCTAGGATTTATGTCCTATGGTTTATGGTTTAGGGTTTCTAGGGTTCGTGAGATGCTTAGAATAACAAATCTATATGGGTTAATGGTTTAGGGTTCATCTCCTAGGCTTTAGGTCATATGGTGTATGGTTTAGGGTTTCTATGGTTCATGAGATGCTTAGAATAACAAATCTATGGTATAGGGTTCATCTCCTAGGCTTTAGGTCATATGGTTTAGGGTTTAGGGTTTCTAGGGTTCATGAGATGCTTAGAATAATAAATCTATATGGGTTAATGGTTTAGGGTTCATCTCCTAGGCTTTAGGTCATATGGTTTAGGGTTTAGGGTTTCTAGGGTTCATGAGATGCTTAGAATAAAAAATCTATATGGGTTACTGGTTTAAGGTTCATCTCCTAGGCTTTAGGTCCTATAGTCTATGATTTAGGGTTTCTAGGGTTCATGAGATGCTTAGAATAACAAATCTATATGGGTTAATGGTTTAAGGTTCATCCCCTAGGATTTATATCCTATAGTTTATGGTTTATGGTTTCTAGGTTTCATGAGATGCTTAATCCCTTTAATTCATTATCTCAACTCCCCTTAATCCACCCTCTTACATCCCTTTAAGTCATTCTCTCAACTCCCATTAATCCACCCTCTTACATCCCTTTAATTCATTATGTCAACTCCCCTTAATCCACCCTCTTGCATCCCCTTAATCCATCCTCTTAAAGGACCCTTAAGTCATATCCTCTTACATCCCCTTAATCGAACCTCTTGCATTCCTTAAGTCACTCTCATAATTCCTCTTAAGCCATCCTCTTAGGACCCATTAATCCATATCCTAGGGTTCATGACATGCATCCCCTTAATCCACCCTCTTGCATCCGTTTAATTCATTCTATCAACTCCCCTTAATCCACCCTCTTGCATCCCTTTAAGTTATTCTATTAACTCCCCTTAATCCACCCTCTTGCATCCCCTTAAGTCATTCTCTTAACTCCCCTTAAGGCATTCTCTTAGGATCCCTTAAGCTATATCCTCTTAGGTCCCCTTAATCTATCCTATGGAAAACATCACTTGAATTTGTATTGAGTTTATCAGATCCAATTTTCTAACTTTTACTATATATTGCTCTTTTATCGCATGAATTATTTAGTTAAAAGACTCATAAAAACTATAGTTACTTTACTTACATTAATTATTTTTGCAGGTTCTCATCAAGTCGGTCTACCATGTGATTGTCACTGTAATTTTTTTTTATCAAGAGACTATGCAAATATCAATTTGTGGTCTTGACCTAAAATTTGATAAGCTTTAATTGTATGTACATGCACATATATGTTTCATCATGTTATATAGTTGTATTAAACATCAATATACATTATATATGTTTGTTCGATGTATGAACTTCAATGAACTTATTAGTCACCTTTTAAATATCTTGTTCCAATTTTATCTTATACAAATCATTTCTTTTATTTACCACGTTTTATATAATTTTTAAATTGTATATAGATTATACATTTTATAGATACAAGGAGATAGATTTTTGTTCAGTGATTCAAATATTTTCTAGAATTGGAAAATAGTTAAAATTACTTGCCCTTAATTTATTATGAATATGATCTAAACTATTTAAGGAATGTTTTAATTTGTCACCTAACCATGTGATCATTTATATATGAAATTTGATTCTAGATAAGAATTTATATAGTGTGTATTACTTGAAAATTAGATAAAATATCTATACATGTACATGAGTGCATATAATCATCAAAATGAACATAACACAATCATAATTGAGTGCATATATAATCATCATATTAAAGTCAACTAATATAAATAAACAGAAACATGCTCATATTAATCGATATAATGTATGTGAACTAGTCCATGAAATAGCATGTTCAAAATGTATATGTCAAGTCCAACACATATTTAAATAAAACTAGAGATCTATAGTCCATACAATTTAAAACCATCTAACTATCAAGGTGATTAGTCAAATCATGTCTCATCTTTGCTCCACGTGGACTAGATGTACATGTATCATGTTGTAAAAGAGTCCAAGAAACTTGAAATTAGATTTAAAGTTAATTAGAAATTTTGATCTAATTTAACATATAAACTTGAAAATATAAACTTGATAAAAGTAAATTTAGTTATTCAATATCTAGTAAATACAGTAAAAATGATTTTTAGTATGCATAAATTACCATATGATCATGTGAATCTATTGCCACATTTTGTTCAATGGGTAGCATAACTATCAATCGAGAAATTCCAAATGCTTGATCTACTATATCTTGCATATTCATATAAAGAAAACAATATGTTAAAACCTCGAATATATATATTTAAAAGGTCCCTAAAAATTGTATAGGATATTTAGTAAATTTTACAACCTCAAATAATATGACCTCATGATCATGCACCTCAGATTTCCCATGCATAAATTTTGATGATGTCTTAGGTGTACCCGACATGGGTATCACATGAAATCCCTGCATTTAGATACAACAATGTATAGATCATTCACACATGTGTACAAATTCAAATTAAATTATATCTATGATATGTATTTAATTTAAACTTAACAAATTTTTGAAATCACACACCAGAGTTGATGATTACTCAAGAGTGCTCACCACAACTTGTGGTTGATCGGTACTGGGTATCACATGACCTCCCTACATCTAGATATAATATATCATTTCACACGTGTACAAATTCAAATTAAATTAGAGATATCCACATTTAAATTAAAATATATATCGGTTTGTACCTGACCAAAAGGTGATCCCACTTCTACAACACTCGAAATATAGACATGAGCATATTGAGATATAGGCATCGTGTGATCATGCATCTACACTGAACACTTCTTGAATTAATATTATATTATATATAATTTGATGTTATTATTTACATGAATTTTGCACATTTCAAAAAAATTATTTAAATGTGCTTAAGTTCCAAAGATGAACATACCTGTGTAGGATGATCCTCGTAATATAGTAAATCCATATATGACTCCATCCTAGATGCATGTGTGTCACCTAAAGTGGATGCTTGAGTATACCCATAGTCTGAGCCTCCATGCTCTGTATTTCCCACTTTAGCCGCCGCGTGTGTAGTCTAATGAGTGAGATGTCCTGAAAGAGAACTCAATGCTCTTAATGTCGACAACATCGTCTGTTGATGAAATGCAATGGGAACACTAGGAGAAGGAGAAGCAACAATAGGAGCAATCGGAGCATGTCATTGAGGATCAACATATTCTCCTAATCTATGTTGGGGCATGCCACCCCAACTCCCTGAAATGACCTCATATCAAAATAGTTGGGTTTTAAACCCAACTCAAACTCATCGCATAACTTTCTCAAAAAGTATAGGGGCAGCTCAAAATTGTGATGTGGTGGAGTATCAAACACCATTCACCATCTATCCCAAAAAATTGCAGCTATATGTGGGTGCCTACACCATTTAATTGAATTTTTTATTTTGGTAGGTGGAATTGGTTCATTTGTTTGGGGGCTAAAGAAATGTTGGCAAATGGCTTATTTGGTAATTTTAAGGTCATTAATTTCTTTATAGGACAATCCATCTACATAGAATTGTCTCATCTCTTCTCTCCATTGATGGAACCTATCTAGGTCCACATAAATAGATCGAACAAAATCGACATCAGATTGCATAAAAGATGCAAACCATGTGAGATGGGGGGGGGGGGGGATATTCGGCTCCTTTTTTATCAAATCTATATTTTCTTGAATCACATTAAGGTTTTCTCTAATTCTCTCTCTTAACTAAGCCTAATTTACTATAGGGCATTGGGGGTTAGGAGGTGGAGAGTGTGGAGGTGTGGGGTTTTGTTGCGGTGGCAAATCTGGATGTATGGGATCTTCAAGTTGTGCATTAGGTATAAAATCCTCTATGTTAAATTCAAGCTCCATGTGAGCAATGAAATGGCAACTGCATGTTAAGCAATTAAAAAATATATAACAACAAACTATTTAACTAATGTACACAATTTCAAAGTTATTTAGATCACATTGAATGTGCACAAATTCAAAATACATTTCATTTGAAGACACATTCAATTATAACATTAAAAATTCCATAGAATGTACACATTAAATTATACAGTTAAAGTCATACATACATGTACCCTCAAGGTTAAATTCAAGCACTTTATCTTCTAGTAACCATATGGTTTCATTTTCCTTGCAAGGTTAAAATTGAGTCCAGTGTGTGGTTGTTAATTTAAAATTATTGTATCATTTAATCTTGGAATAATGAATTTCATGCCTTACTAATGCTTTTTAGATGATTCTATGTATGTCCTAACATATGCATTGATTGTCAATGAAAGATGCCTCCTAGGCATCATGTCACTCGTCAAAGCGGGAATGAGGGGAAGACTAAGAACTCACCTATGAATCCTATTGGCGGTCCTCAAGTTATATATCTCCTTCAAGATATAATAGTAAGGGGCCCTCATCAAGAGACATTTATGTGTGAGAATTTGTAAATTAATGTAATAAATAAGGTGGATGTGAATCTATGTGTAGATTGAATGCATTTTTAAAGATGTTGTAATGACCTAGAAATTGAGAGATTCTTAACATGTATTTGTGGGTAGCTAGAAAGTATTATATTTTCTAGCAAAGAGGTACTATAGGAAACTTGCAATAAATTGGAAATATTACTAAAAATCACTTGCAACCTAAAGGTAATGTAATTTCTTGTAAAAAAGGGGAAACAAGTATAATAGATGACTTATAGCATAGAAATGTTAAGAGGCACTTGCAATTTTATTTGAGATTTAGACATTTATTAACTTAGATTTATTATGAGATGTAGATAGTAGGAGGTCAACTAGTGTTTGTTTTTAGTTTGTTTAGTGGTGGGGATGGGAGAGTGATGTTAGGTAAATTTAATAATGTGAAGAATGTTACAAATATGTTAAAAAAGATAATAAAAATAATTAGGTTTAGATAGATAGATGAAACTATTAGTCTCACATCCCCTAGTAAATAGTTCACAAAAATGATTGGAAATGATCTTATTGTGTCAAAGACCTATAATATGAAGGGTTTTTTGTCACTACCAACTCCAATGCAACTAAAAATGGAGATAATTGTCACACCAAGGTCTTACAATTTTAATAAAATCCTACCTGCATTACCTAAAACTAATTATTGAACACCTTTTAGTACTTTTGCAACCCTTCCAAGAAGAATCATCAAGTATATCTAAAATATTTCCACTATAATTTAGATCAATATGTATACTATAATCAAGAAACCTAGAATATCTAAGGATGCAAGTTATTGCATTTTGTGTACATGGAAAGGGTTCATATGTTGAGTTGTATAAGTACTTCTACATCAAAAATAGAGGATGACATATTTTTCATAATTAATCTAGGTATTTTATGTTATTTACCTTTAATAAATGGGGTGGAAATTATAAATAGTTTTGAGTTAGATCTATATGTCACTGGTTTATTAAGTGAATCCCATAAAAGAAAACCATAAACTTATTTTTAGCTCTATCACTCGATAACTAAACTATAGCCAAATTTGATGATATACATTAATTGAAACACATATCAATACTAAGGGGAAAAACAATAAGATTCAAGATAGCTACTCTTACCTAGGGTTTTAGGTTTTAGGTTTAGGGTTTAGGGTTTAGGGTTTAGGTTTAGGTTTTAGGGTTTAGGTCCTAGGATTAAGGGTTTTAATTCTTAGGTCTATTTTTTTGAAACCTAGGGTTAGGGTTTTGATTCATAAGTTAAATGTGTCCAATTTAGGTTAAATTCTAGTTAATTTAGGTTTAGTTTTTATGCTTTTCAATTTACAATGTAACATTTTTGGTTTCATTGATGTTTTTGGTTTTTAAATGCAATTTAAAAACTATAAAATATTGAATGTAAAAAAAATAAAATAGACAAAACCTAAATAACAGTTACAAAATATAAATGCAAGATATAAAGTAAAGAAAAGTAGAATTCAACCAATTGGAGGTCGTTGAGGTTGGTTGTGTTAATGTGAGGAGGTGGTAGCAAAAACTTGGTTGAATTTGACCCTTTGAAACACATACACGATCTCTACTCTCCATCAAGCATGGCTAAAATGAACTATGAAAATGAATTACACAGTCATTAATTTAAAAAATTAAATAGCTTTGCAAAATGCGTACGCATTATAAAACGCATGCGCATTATGAACATGTTTGCATTTTAGGCTACGTACCCAAAACTAAATGCATATGCATTCGGATTTAGGCTTGGGTACCCGATCCAAAGAGTGTACACATTTTTTTAAAATGCGTACATGTTTCTTATGAATTTTTTTATTTTGGCTGAAACTTCCCCTCTTCGTGGACTCAACTTCTTTCTTTTACCCCGTTGTGTCTCAAACTTCATGTGTATTCCTCTATTTGTATCTATATTCTTCTATATGTCATAAATATTTACATTTTAATTTGTCTTTTTTTTTTCCTTTTGGGGATGACATCAGGTGTTGATACATTTAGGTATCTTCCATGTTATCGTGAAAAATTTTCTTTGTTTTTGCTCTCTTTGTGTCATTCTTCCTATTTTGCAAGTATTTGGCGAATGCTGACATTTCTGAGCTCTATAATCACATTGTAGCAAAGATATACTAACCTCGAATCCATAGATCCCTTACATGTTTTTGGGGGAAACCCCTTCCCCTTTCATGATGTAGTTTCATTCGAGAACATATGACTTGGCATAGGGATTTCTAAATAAGCTCTCATGTCTTCCTTATGGTTAGAATTGAATATTTGGTACTTTAAAGCTGATGTCTCACAAAAATGGTATTAGCTATCACTTTAAAGTTGGGGAAAACATTGGCACTCATGTTTCATTGTGCAATTTTATTTATCCTTGTGGTGTGTCCTTTTCTTGATGATGTCATTGAGTTTGATGTCCTTCGAGAGTGTGATATTTCTTAGCGTATGAATTTCCTCTTAGTTTTGATGCTATGAATTGCACTCCCTAAGTTGTGATTCTCCTCTTCTAGACTTGTCCTCTCTTGGAGAAATTAGGAACAATGATCCCTAAGAACATCAAAAATTTAATCATGAACCACTACAACAATAGTCTCAATATTGAATCGAGTAGCCTAAATTTTCTCACCAATCTATTATAGAATAGTGTATGACCCATACAGAGGAAAATGAATCTTTCCAAGCATCCACACTTTTTCAATAACTTAAAAATGTTGAGGTACACGATTCTTGTCATGGCGATCCTTGTATTTCATGTTGGTCTGCTGCAATTTTTCATGAATTTTTTGTTGAACATGGCCAATCTTTTCAAGAAACTTAGAGACTCTATCCCTCTCTTTTCCTTGATGTTCTTATGGTTTATTTGTCATGGCCAGAATAGCAATATCTAAAGGAAACAAAAGTTTTTATCCCATGCAAACCTCAAATGGGTTGCATCCTAAAGAACTATGCATTGCATGATTACAACTATGTCATACATATGAACAAATATCATCCCATGTTCGAGTATGTTAAGATGTGATGGTAGTAATTTTGTTTGGATATTTATTCTCCTTCCCCCTTTTCTTGAATTTATCTTCAATTTTACTTGCATATTTATATGCACTTCCCAATGCTTCAATATTCAAATATGAAATCTTTGTTTGGATATAACGATGCATCCCACTGTGATATTTCAATACTTGATGTTTCTTCGTATCTTGTATGCCAAGGTTTGAAGATAGAGAATGAAGTTGATTGGTATAATCTTGCACTATTTAGTATTTTTTTTTGAAGCAATTTCCACTCCATATATTTTTCCTCATTTGTATCTTTAGGATAATACTCTTTTGTGATGAATTCCATAAAATCCCCCCATGTAGGTTCTTCTTATATTGAAGATTCATTCCTTCTTGAGGTAATTTTACCATCCCACGCTATCTTCACATGAGCTTCAGCTTTGATGAGAGAAAATATAATCTTCTCAACACAAGAAAAAAATTTCACATAGGAGTATCTTTCCAACTTGGTTAACAAGTCATCCATAGTGTCTACACCAATTTTTCTTTTGAAATTTGGAATATCAAAATTCACATGCACTTTGAATGGGGTGTGGTTGATGAATGGTTTAGGGATTGCATTTGATTGTTGGGTATCCTGATGGATTCAGGAGAATTAACTCATCGTTTCTTCACTCTATTTTTTCAGGGCTTCTTCCACTATGGTTTTAATAGTATCTAGTTTTTTTTATTCTAACATCTTTAGTTGCTTACATCTCAAATGGAGGTAAACAAATAGATTATGTGTCTCTAACCCCAAATTTTGATAACCAAGATATGTATGATGTGACATAGAAGAGCATACCTGCTTTGATACCATTGATCTAAATTGAGCTAAGAGATTCAAATAACAATATCTAGTGTAAAAGAAAAACCTATGGTATTGTATTAATTGGATAAAGTGGAAAAACTCACGAAAGTAGTTTCCTACCTTCAAATTCATTGTTTTATTCAAATTAACATGAATATATACAAATTGAAGAATACAAACAATTATCAGAGCCTCGAGAATGAAAAATGAATAGCTTGAACTATGAGAAAATACATACAAAATTACAAAATTTTAAAACAACTAGGAAAATATTTACCCCAACTTGGTGGGGTCATATCTTTATACTTGATGCTCATAATTCAAATCCATTTACACCAGTGGAAAGGTATCCAAGAGGACTAATTTTAGTCCCTTACAACAAATCCTCTACTTTTCATTTTAAACAATTGAAAAAAGTTTAAAACCTAAATTATGCTCTGAAGACCTCTGAAAATGCGATTTTCTAGAACCTAGAAAAATACTAAAAAAATCCAAAAATTATATTTTCAATTTTTCATAGTTTTGTCACCTCCAAACTGCCCTAAAACAAACTTGGGATACTCTAAATAATTCTTGTCCCTTGAGAGGAAATGGGCCCCATTGCATCAATTCTCTGTAAAAGATGAAGAGAATGTGTGGCAATATAGTCTTTGGTATACCAATTGCTTTGGTGAGGTAGATATCCTATCTAAATTCTATCATGAACATCAACAATCTGATCATGTGCCACTAGAACAGTAGTCTCAATATTGAATTCAGTAGACTGGATTTTATCACTAACCTGTTGTATAATAGTGTATCACCCATATGAAGGAAGATGAAGCTTTCTATGTAGCCACACTTTGTCACTAACATGAAAATGATGAGGTACACAATGCTTGTCATGGTGGTCCTTGTATTTTCTATTGGTTTACTATAATTTTTCATGAACTTATTGAAAAATGGTCAATCTTTTCAAAAAACTTAGAGACTTTGTCTCTAACTTTTCCTTTATGTGTTGATGGTTTAGTTTCCATGGCTAGAATAGCAATATCCAAATGAACCAATGGTTAGTATCCCAAGCAAAGCTCAAATGGGTTGCATCTTGTAGAGCTGTGCATTGCATGATTGAAACTATGTCGTACATATGAATGAATCCCATCCCATGTTCAAGGATGTTGAGATGTGGTGGTAGGCATTGTTGTTGCATGTGTGTTTCCAATGACTGGCCTTATTTCCTTAGGTTGAATCAGTAGTAATTCAAAAGCCCTAGTTTGAGCAATCAAACACCTACACTTCTTAGCAATTATTAAAGATACAGTTTTTGATGAGCATACCTTAGGTATCTGATATTTTTATTCTTCCAGCTTGAAAATAACACTCATTGGTTGAGAATCATAGATTTCATGTCTCTAGTACATGTAACCCTTTCACAATAATATATCACACACATCCAATGGCGCAACATCACAAACAACCTCATCTTTGAATGGTTTAATTGGATAAGACAAACAAAATTGTCTAGTTATGTGGATATCACATCCATGACTCACCCAACCCATTGAGTATGGTTATGGATGAGATTTTGTTTTTAGATTCATCCTCTTAACTACTTCAACAAATATCAAAGTTTTTTGGCTTCCGTTGTCAACTATGAAGTGCAAGGCTATTCTATTTACCCACATTTGTGAATGAAACAAGTGTTCCTCATCATCATGGGGCATAATTTTGGTTATGGCTACAGTGGCATAAGGTTCATCTTCAATTTTTTTTCTTCTTCCTTCTACTCAATAGGGTTTGTAGGGAGTTACTCAATTCTTTTTCAATTCATGGGTTTTTTCCATCAATATTTTGGCAGCTTTGCAATCCTTTGTGCTATGTTGGGGGCTTTTATGAATCTCACACCATGTCCTAGTGTCCTTTCTATCACTGTTTAATTTTTTCTCCTTCTTCCCTCTTTTCTTGATTTTATCTTCAATTTTACTTGCATATTTGTATGTATTTCCCAATGTTTCAATATTTAGAAAAGATATCTCTATTTGGATATAATAATGTAGCCCACTACGATATTTCAATACTCAATATTTCTTTGTATCTTGGATGCCAAGTTTTTCAAATAGAGCATGAAACTAATTTGTATAATCTTGCACTATCTGGTCTTTCTTTTGTTGAAGAAGTTGTCAATCCATATATTTTTCCTCATATGTATCTTTAGGATAATACTCTTTTGTGATGAATTCCATGAAATCCCCCCATGTGGGTTCTTCTTCTATTGTAGATTCATTCCTTATTGAGGTAAGGTACCATCCCATGCTAGCTTCACATGAGCTTCAAATTTGAGGAGAGAAAATGTTATCTTCTCAACATTGGAAAAATTATTCATAGAGAAGTATCTTTCTAACTTGGTTAACCATTCATCCATAGCATCTGCATCAATTTTCCTTCGAAATTTGGAATATCAAAATTCACCTGCACTTTGAGTGGGATGTGGCTACTAAATGGTTTAAGGCCTGCATTTGATTATTAAGTATCTTGAAGGAATTGAGAGAATTGACTCACCATTTCTTCACTTTTTTTGTCTAGGGTTTCTCCCACTATGGTTTTAACAAGGTCCATTTTTTTTAATTTTGACATCTATGGTTGGTTGCGTCTCAAAGGGAGGTAATCAGATGGATTTTTTGTCTCTAACCCCAACCTTCAATAACTGGACCATGTACGATGTTACATATAGGAGCATGCCCACTCTTATACCAGTGATCTGAATTGAACTAAGAGATTCAAATAACAATATATGGTGTAAAATAAAAACCTATGATATTGTATTAACTGGACAAAATGGAAAAACTTGTGAAAGGAGTTGTATGCCTTCAAAGTCATTTTATTCAAATTAACATGAATATATACAAACCAAATAATTCAAAAAATCATCACAACCTTAGGAATGTGAAATAAATAGCTCTAGCTATAAGAAAATACATATAAATTACAAAAAATTAAAAAGACTAGGAAAATATTTACCCCAATTTGATGGGGTCATAAATTTTTACTTGGTGCTTGGAATTCAAATCTATTTACACCATTGGAAAGGTCTCCAAGCTAACTAATTCTAATCCCTTACAAAAAATTCTTCATTGTTCATCATAAATGATTGTCGAAAGTTTCGAACCCAAATTCTTCTTTGAAGTCCTCCGAAAATGTGATTTACTAGAACATAGAAAAATATCAAAAAAATGTATTTTTTAGTTTTTCATAGTTCTGTCACTTCCAAACTACCCTGGAACATCCTCGGACTACTCCGGATTAGAAAGAGACCTTTAGTTCATATATCCATGGGATCTAGGTGTGTTGGTACCCAAATATGATAAAGAACCAATTTGGGTTGGATTTCCTTTTCACCAAAGTGTTGTCCTAACTTTGAAACCTAAATTATGTGAAAATGATAATCCACTCCTTGATTTGGATGATGGAGCACTTATTGATTTTATTGTTATGGGTGATGATAATCACAAGATTTTGGATCTAGGTAAAAAATTTAGTTGTGAGGTAACTACTCAAAATTGGGGTTGTGGATAAGATTACAGAGTTGGTATCATTGTCCACCTTCCAATCAGCCTACATAGGAATTTGGTTCCTTGCCTTTGAATGGTTTGGCAAGCATTTACAACCCAATAGTGGAGTATTATTCAGTTTGATTTCCATGGTAGAGGTTATATGGTCATTAGAGAAGTCTTTCTAGTCATTTCCATGCTCGCATCTCCTATGTATTCAAGGTAATTTTATTATGACATATGTTTCCCTAGCATTACCATGTTGATTTCGGCAACATCAATTAATAGGTATATGGGTTTTGAGTACTTGCAAGGCTTATGGAAATGGATTTTGGGAGTTTTTCAAACATGGTGTAGTTAATTTTAACTTCTACATTGGTGAGTGATGGTTATTGCAATCATTTTATGATGCTAATATATATATATATATATATATATATGATTCTTTGGTGATTGTAGTTGGTTGTTTGAGTTGGTATGCTCAAGATCGCCTTCTTGACACTTGGAGGTTAAGTGCTAATGTGAATTGTTATTGACACAAAATAGTATTTTTGAATACTTCTTATAGCCACGGGACTGGTCTTTTGTTGTTAACTATTTTTGAAACCCCACTAGGATCCAACATGTTATTCTATCATAACACACTTGGGAGAAAAGCTTATCTCCAAAATTATTGCTTTTTGATATACCTCTTGTTTAATTTGATTCATAGCACATGCCATATCGTCCTCAAGAAACTTAAGAATCCTTGCAAATGACTGAATACTTGCAAAAACTGACACATGTTATTGAAAAACATACCTTGGATACAGTTGGCTTAGACTTGATGAAATTTTAATGTATAATTCTAATCTCCAACATGTTATTCATGTGAATTGGTTTCCCCAAGGATTGGAGCATGCTAAATGTCCTTTCATTATGTCAAACCAAGACGTGCAAGATATTATGTTCTAGGAGAATATTGTCACTTACGCAAGATGACATGTTAATCCGCATTCCTGTCAAGTATAACACAAGACTATGTACTAATTGATGATGCAATATCAATGATGCATGCTTACTTTGGAAGCCTGCTTTGATTAAAGATACGTTGATGTGTTGCTTTTGCCTCGATGATTTGTAACACTTGATATTCTTTTAGCCATGTGATAAAAGTATTAACTTATGAATTGTTAATTCTTACAAGGCTTATGATTTAAACAATCATTTCTTTTTCAACTAACATTTGTAATTATTGGTTCATATTTTTTTTATTTCTACCATAAAGTATCTCTTTTTGTATTTGATCACACCCAAGATTTGCCAGCTTATCTGCCACTAAGTTTCCCTCTTTGTATATATGTTTTATCTGTACTATTCTGAACTTGTCCATCAAAAGTCAAACCTGTTCCAACACCTATCTGATTTGCCAACACACAATTTTCCTTTCTTTGCAAGCATCAACAATGATTAAAGAGTCTCCCTCAATTATCAAATCTTTAATTTGTAAATCCAGGGCTAGATGTAAGCCATGGAATAAAGCTTGAGCTTCTGTAAGATTGTTTGTACCACTTGGTAATTTTACTGACTTTGTAGACATTAGATAACCCCTGTGATGTCTTATTTCCATTCCCACACCTGACAAACCTGGATTTCCACGTGATTCTCCATCAAAATTCATCTTATAAAATCCTTCCAAAGGCAGATACCAATGTATTTTATTTCTATCCACTCTAGGTAATGGATTTTTATGCAAACTTCCCTTAAATGGGAGAACTAGTTTGATCCAACTCTTCATGGAAGTTGAATCCCAATCCGTAAACAAGGAGCTTACATTTTTTGCTTTTAAAACATATGCATTAGCAATTTCTGCTATTGAGAGCTCAATTTTTTGGATGACTTGCTCTATCTTCATTTTTTCATTCCTAAAGATTCTTCGATTTCGCTCCCACCAAATGGACCATAGAGCAATAGATGTAATTACCCTCCAAATGCAAGCAAATAATGATGACTTATACAATACTAGCCAACTTGCAAATAGATCCCATATATCATATGGAAGAGGTGCAGACCAATTCAACTTCTCTTTAATAAAAGACCAACATTGGAAGGAGAAAGGGCAATGAATAAATAAATGATTTATTTCTTCATTTTCATTTTCACACAAAACACAATTAAATTGAGTTGCTATTCCAAGTTTTGCTAGTTTTTCACTTGTTAGGATCCTTTTTTTTATAGCCAACCAATAGAAACAACCAGCCTTTGGTAGCACTGAATGATCCCAAAAAAATGACAATGCTCTTTGAGGGGAGACTACATCACCTTGACTTGATATTTCCTTGTATCCACAATTTACTACATAATTTCAAGACTTTGATGGTTCCCATAACAATTTTCCATGCTCTATGAAAAAATTATTGTTCGTTGCTCTAGAATTCCTTTTAACTCTTGCTTTTGAACCATCGGGCAAACCAAATGTGAGAATTATTTCCACTTGACCTTCCCAATACTATCCTCTATGCTATGAAAATAATCACTAACTTTAACCCCCAACTTATTTTAAGAAGCATTTTTATTTCACACAAATTATCTGAAGATTGTATAGGTGGATGACCTCCCCAAGAATCTTCCCAGAAGTTTGCCTTTGACCCATCATGAATTTCCCAAGTGAGATATGGAAATATTAATTTTCTACATGAAATTAAGAAATTCCACATTGTTGATCCTTGTGGAGGGTTTGAGACTGTAAATATTCTCTCTAGTTATGAGTTATCTAGGTACTTAGCTTGCATAATCTGCACCATTTTGACTGCGATTTAACATACATTTGCCACACTAATTTTTCCCCTAAAGCCTGATTTCTATTTATTAAATCATGAATACCAACACCCCCTTTTGATTTCTCAACACAAAATTTTTGAAGTGAAATAAGAGAGATTTTCTTTTTATCATCAATATTTCCTTTCCATAAAAAATCCCTGATTATCTTTTGAATTAACAATACTACTGATTTTGGATCCTTTAACACAAACATAAAATAATTAGGAATGGCAGCAATTACCAATTTTATCAAAATAATTCTACTTGATAAAGACAACCATCTACCCTTCCAGGAGGCTATTCGTTTATGGATTCTTTGAATAATGGGAAACCAATAATAAATTTTTTTTTCTCTAGAAAAGAAGGGAATACCAAGATAGTTGCAAGGAAAATCCGCTTGTTTGAAACCAAGGATCTTAATAATTTACTTCTGAAGGTCTGACTTGAGATGGAATGTATATATCTTTGATTTGTCAGCATTTATTTTTTGTCTTGACACTTTTGAGTACTTGTCTAAAACATATTTCATCTACATGGCTTCTTGAATCTTAGCTGCACCGAATAATAATGTATCATCAGCAAACAAAGAGTGTGTTACCGATAGATGGGATTGAGGAATTTCAATACCTTTTCACTTTCCCTGAGAATGATATTTTTTCACTAACCTGCGAAGAGCTTCAGCTAATATTATAAATAGAAAAGGTGATAAAGGGTCTCCTTGCCTCACTCCTTGAGTGGAACTAAAAAAACTCGAAGATGTACCATTAATCAGTACTAAAAAAATTTCTCCTTTTAAGCATGATAGTACCCATTTACACCAATTTTCTAAAAAGCCAAACTTTCTCAACACTTGCATCAAAAAAACCCAATTTACTTTATCATAAGCTTTCATCATGTCAAGCTTAATGATGAAAGAAGGTATTTTATGCTCCATTATAGAATGTTAAGCCTCATGAGCCACCAATGCACCCTCTAATGTTTCTTTTCATAGGACAAAACCTCCTTGTTCTTCTGATATTATATTTGGGATAAGAGGAACTAGACGAAGATAGATTTCTTTGGTAAAAATATTATAAATTGTGTTACACAAATCTTTTACTTTCTGAATTAGAGCAATGTGAGTCACATTAAATTTCTTTAGCATTGAAGAGGAGGTTCGAGACTCTTTTAGAGCTTTATGCATTTCACTCCTATGAAATCCCAACTTTTTAAAAAAATTAGTGTTGTAAATCCATCTAGACTTGGTGCCTTGTCAGCTTTAAGAGAGAAAACAACCACTTTTACTTCCTCCAAAGTAAAAGGTTTGTTAAGATGAGCATTGTCTCGTTCAGTGACAATTGCTAGAATTGATTGCAGCAATTCATCAGTGTCATATTTTTGTAGATCTGCATGTTGATTAGATGAAGATAATAAATTTGAGAAGAAGTTAATGCCTTCCTTCTGAATTTCACTTTCACTCTTTAACCAATTACCCGAAGAATTTTCTTGGATGCGAAACACTGAAATCTAAGTTGACATATGAAAATACTTTGTATTTTTATCACCCTTTTTAAGCCACAACTCTCGTGACTTTTGATTCCAATATAACTCTTCTCATACCACTAACTCTTCACAATCTTCTTGTAAAGCTTTTCGGAGGTCATAGGTTTGTGGGGTTAAACCATGACTTATCATGTCATCATTTATTATGGCCAATTGCTTAGACAGTAGATCTTTTTGATGAAATTTTTTCTTGAAAACATGTGTGTTCCGATGTTTTATTTTGACTTTCAGAAACTGCAACTTTTTGCAAAACCTAAACATTATGGAACCTGTCACATACGGAGCTTGCAACCACCATGTTTTTAGGAGTGGCAAGAAATCACTGTGTCTAAACCACATTGACTCAAATTTAAATGAAGCAGACTATTTTTTAGGAGAAGAGGAGGCTTAAATATTTAATAAGATGGGAAAATGATCAGAGCGAGGCTAGGAGAGAATATGTGACATATATATGCAAACTTATCAGCTACCCAGTTTGAAGAGACTATAAATCTATCTAATCTTACTGCAATTTGCAAAAATTCCCGCCTCTTATTTGTCCATGTGTATAAGCCTTTTTCCGGTTTTACATATAAAAGTGCATTATCATGAACATCGAACATGCTAAAATCTTCAATTGACTTACGAGGTAAAATAATACCTCCTTTCTTTTCATTTTGAGACAATATAGCATTGAAGTCACCTACTAAGATTATTTTTTCTACTCCAGATTAAAGAAAGATCAACTCAATTTCTTTCCAGAGTTTTATCTTGCCTGCAGATGAATTTGGTGCATAAACATTTACCAATAAGAATGTTAAATCAAAATGGATAACTCGCACCAATTGTCAATGTGTGGTAGTAGAAATGGTCTCCATCTGAACTGTTTGAGAATTCCATAGAGTTAAAAGATCACCCAAAGCACCCTGAGTTGTTGAATGATAAGAATTCTAGTTAGACCACTTAGCAACTATACTTTCATAGCTTTCTTTAGATAGCTTGGTTTCTTGTAAAAGAACTATATCGGCCCTTGAAGAATAGATTTGTTGTTTAACCTGGGCTCTTTTGTTAGGGGCATTTAGGCCCCTAACATTCCAAGAGATGATCTTCATAATGATCGAGGAGAGCATCCTGCTCCCCTCAATATTTTCTTTATGTTACCATCTAAGGCTAACTGCATGCCTAATTCAATTTCTTCCTGCAATTTTACTGCATTAGATTATCTCCCTCTATTAGTAGAAGATTTAACTAGAGTACAAGAAATAGAAGTTTGACTAATATAAAGTTGTTTTGAAAAATAAAAACAAGACCCCATTAATTCCTTAGGAACAATATTTTCAAGACTTCTACTTACTGCTACCACTTTATCTTGTTGTTCTTTCCCTTCATCTTTAATTACTTCTTCTACAATTTCATCAAAAAGCTTTGAGCCTACCATATTCACTAAACTATCTGCCTAGAATTTTAAGTTATCTTGATCATTCATGGATTCCAGCTTATTTAAAATCAAATTTTCCTTGCAAATTGTAGATTGGGAAGGAAATACCGAGTCGAGAACTATTGAAGAAATCTTCTGCTTACTAGTATTTGGAAATAGGGAAGTTTCCCAGAACAACTTAAAAACAATTCCATCTAATTGTTTCTTACTACATAATGTGAAATTAGGAGTAGATAAGCATAATGATTTTTCCCAGGGCCAAAATTCTGAATTGGATTGCCAACCATTGGGTAGATTTCTAACAATTTTGAGGTCCCTACCATAATGTAGTATCCCAAATAACTATTTTATAAGAAAATTCATTGAGTGATGAGGAGATAGCTTTGAAGTGGTAGAGTGATTATGAACAATTGATTTACTCCTTCTTGGCTTTGCATCATTACATGCCAATTCCTTTTGAACAATAATACCTTGTAGATCTGGTGAAGTTTGATGATCAGATGGGATGAGTTCCGGACTACAAACTTCTGGAAAACTATGATCAGATAATGGCGAGTTCCCTTGAGTAACTATGTTTTGTGAACACTAACCTGGAGAATGACCCGGGAGGTGACAAGAAAGACAAACATTTTGAGAGTTTTCGATGAGTAATGACAATTTGAAGGTTCCATTTTTTGAGTGAATTGAAATTGAAGAAGGTAAAGGTTTTTGAATGTCTAACAAAAGATAGACTCTGACTGGCTTTCCTGGATTTTAAAAACCATCCATATCAAGAGAGGTGAAATCTCCAAGATTATTAGCAATTATTTCCACAAGAGGAGGTTCCCTATACTCTAGGGGAAGAGAAGGAAGTTGGACCCAAAAAGGAACGGATTGTATTACACCAGTTTGGGGGTCAAAATTTGGAACCCAAACCTGAATAAATAAACCAATACCTTCAAAAACCCAAGCCTTTTCACCAAGGATTAGATCCCATTGTTCTTTAGAAGAAAATAAAACAATAAAGAAACCAAAACCCTGATCTATGTAGAACACTTGATTTGCTCCATCACAATCATTGAAAACTAGATCTTTCAAAAAATCTATATTAGGTAAATAGTTCCAAAATCTACAGATAAGTGCATGACCCTTAAGATCCTAAATTTGAGCATCTAAAAACTCTGCAAGAAATGAAATTTTAATTGCATCATCTAAATCAAAAGGATTTGAAGAATGAGGGAAGGAATTTTCTTTACGAATCCATTTGTTACCTTTTTGATCCCTATTTGACCTTTGATTCATATTTTGCATGAAATTATTTGAAACAGGGGCATTCAAACTAGATTGCTTTGAAGAATTCGACCTTACCTTGGTAGGAATCATGTTTTGGACTTGTTGAATACAATTGCTAGCTTGAGGCTTAAGGAGTAAATTGTTGAGGAATGTAGCAGGTAATTGTACAGAAAGACTGTTGTTACACTGAGGATTCTTAAGTTGGAGATGCAAAACCTGATAACAATCCACATGACTTCAATCAATATTGTTGGTAAATGAAGCCGACGTATCAGCCATAGAATAGAATGCTTCATTCTAAGATTCTGATTTGAGATGATTTGAAAATTTTAAGTTGAAGGAAGCTCGATGAGGAATCAAAATGTTATTAGGAAAAGAAATAGGAGGCTTCCGATCAAATACCACATCTGCCCAAGATCGAGTTTCTCATTCAAATTGAGAATCTAAGAGTGAACTACTAGGATCAGATTGCTTTTCATGGTCTTCAGAGTAAGAATTTGAATAGAAAATGTCAAAATGACTTTGCTTTGCCCTAACAAGGGTTTTTGAAGATAGGAAACAACTTTTTTCTGAAGTAAAATGGATGCCAGAGGCCTAAGAATATGGCCTATGAAAAGATCTACAAAGTGCAGCGGATGAAGAATACCTAGATTTCCTTTTATCAATCGATACAGGGGTGAAAGGAGCCGAAGGCTTACCAGAACGGGATTTTTTAAAAAAAAATTACCATTCCACCATGAACCGTTGCTCTAAAACGTGTGGTCCATTTTTCCAAAATCACCTATTATATATATATATATATATATATATATATATATATATATATAATGTTAGATTTGTTCGTCAGATATCTTTTATCATGTTTTTCCTTGAAAATCCTCTTTCACATGCCACTGTACTTGCTAGAATAGTAAGGATTGTTTGCCATAGCTTTGTCATGTTTGGAAAAATTGTATGTGAGTCTGTCACACAAAAAACCCTCCAAGCTTCCTTAATTGATAATCCCTCACAACTAAGATGAAGAGTATCAACAAATATATGCAACTCTTTTTCACAAGCTTCAACATTAAATAATGTTTCATTTTCTTCTCCCTCACATAAATTATGTTGCATGTGTTGAAAAATATTATCAAGCCAATGCTTTGAATTATCTTCTCTAGCACGAGAATCCTTTAGATAATGACAAGGACTAAAAACTTTACAGAGTTGAAAATCACAAGATTGGGAAATCTTCCATTCAAACAATCTATAAGTGCTTGAACATAATATTTTGCAAGTTGTTTACAACTCTCTAATGAACCATCAATGCAAGGTTTTAGTGAATTTTTTTGCGAATCAACATAATAACATGTTAAATTGCCACAAACTACAATTCATGCCTATGAACAATGCCCTCTTTATTAGTAATCTCTAAATAACCATATTTAGAGGCATCCAAGAATTTAGATAAGTAATAGGTACCATAAGAAAATGTTATCACTTCTCATAAACCACCTACTTAAAGTGTTTATAGAAATATCAATAGATGCCCCTAATGATGTAACATCAACATACTCTTCTTGAAATTTTCTATTTAGCTTGTTCAACATAAGCATTATATCTGCAAGTATGTGTAAACAAAATTGAACTGAAAATATTCTTGCCTTATCATACCATGACTCTCTCTTTTCATTTTTCCATAAAGTCAATATAGGAGGCATCAATACAACAAGCCTTTCAATAACTTGTCCTCTTGAAACCCATCTAACTCCATGAATTTGAAGAGCTTGAAGAGTTTCAAGTTGCATGACTTCTTGTAAAGAAATGAGTTCCTTTTTTCTTTTAGTAGAATTTTGTACCCAATAATACACCTTATTTGCTAATTTCTCAACAAATAACAATTCAGGAATTTTTTTGGAAGCATCTGATGCAGCTAAAGCTTCACGATGAGAAATTCAATCGACACCTACAAGATTAGGAACATCTTTTTTCATAAAATAAACAAACCCATTTTCACTACCAACCATGGATTAAGCACCATCTATGGAAACAACTATTAAGCGTGTATTTGAAAGCCCCCTTTCTTCCTTTAAAACATTTATTGCATCATAAATTATTTTTCCTTTTCCATCAAAAACATTTATGAGCTTTAAAAATTGCAAAGTTGGCTTCCCAAACCCTTTTGAGTCTAAAAAATTTGCATAGACCATAAGTTGCTTCTCTAAACTACGATATGTACTTTCATCCAACATCAAAGAGAAAAAGGGACTATCCAACATTCTAGCAGTTTGTACCTCTTCAAGATACTTGGATATAACAAAAAGAAATTAATTTGCAGCCATTTGATTTGTGTATGAATTGTAGTTCTTATTCTTTGGCATGTTTAGTAACTGTAATGTTATTTAAAGAGAACAAAGTGATTCATATTTTGAAAGGGGTAAATCCTCTTGAACCATCCAAAAAATCTAATTTCATAGTTGTGACAACTCTTTCCTTATTAATGTCATCTAATGAATGTATTAAATTGCATGTATTAACCATATGTTAATATATGATTCTTGCCCCTAGATTGCACTTATGAGGATGGATGGGCCTACAACATGACTGTTGTACTTCCCATTCCTTATCTAGTTAACTCACCGTACAATTCTTTGTTCCTTAGAGACTTAACTGCAGTTCATCATTTCTCAGAGACTTAACTCATCATACTGTAGAGATAACTTCAGTTCACTACAACACCGTTTTGAACAAATCACCCACCCAACAAGAAAAATCAAATCAATGTACGAAAAATATTAAAATAATTATGATGGGGTGAATTCCAAAATTAATTAAAAAATGAGCAAAAAGAGAACTATGTAATTTATTAATTTATTCAAATGTTACTTTCTCAAATAATGCTCAAAATCTACATAATAATTTGAACAATAATATTAACAAATTGAAAGAAAAAATGAGCAAATTGATGACAAGAATATTAAATTTTAGATGGTTCTTTTAAAACATTGCATAGATATTTTAATAAATAGTTAACAATCAGAAAAAGAAAGTTAATGATGGCCTATGTGGCTAATGACTTTTTTTTACCCAAAATTGATGAAACAAAAAGGGTTTTTAAAGGAGATTCTCATATTTCCACCAATATAAATTATTCTTTACTTTGAATTTAATTAATAATTATTATTCATTTTCTATTTGAATTACAACTAAAGTCCTAATTGATAGGTTGATTGAAAAACCTCTGTAACTTTTAAACGGTATCACATTTTTTGAATCTGAAATATGCATCACATTCTATGCTTCGCATACTATAGGATTTTTAAAAAAAAAATCATGAAGTTTTGACCAAGTTAAGGTGGTCAGACATACAAGTTTTTATATATTTTTTAAGTTGTAATAAAAAAATGCATAATTAATTATTTACTTGGAAAAATTACAAAAAAAATATGCATCACATCGGGACATGAGTCCTCTACTTATATCTAAAATATTATAAGAAAATATTAGCATTTTATTGTGGTTAGGGTGGTCAGATAGACACCTACTTATTTTTTCCCTAAAATTTAAGTACTACTACATTGAAATTTCAAATTTTCACCAAATAGATTTTTTATTTTTTATAAATAACCTAGTATTTTAGAAACTACATTCAATTTTCTACAGATTCTATTCTTACATATTTTTGAAATAATATAGATAACTTATTCAAACTTTTACGTCAAGTTGCCTAACTTTGATTTTTTTGAATTTTATCACCACTTAAGGGCCTGTTTTTTCCATGATGATCCTGATAGATGAGGTAAAGAATTATAGAAATATATATATTTTTAGAATATTTAAATTGTTTAATAAAATAATTAAATAAATATGATATACACAAAAATATTAAGGATTTTATGAGATTAAAATAATTAATTTTTTATTTTAAAAATAGATGTAAATTAATATTAGTGATTTAGTTTTTTTAAATCCTTTTACCTTAAAATTTGATTAGTTTTCTTTATGAATTTTGCAATATACAATTGTTTTTTACTTGGTCTTTCATGCAATATAATTAATTAAGCAATTATAAATAAAAATTTAATAGTTGATTTAAAGTATTTTAATTAATAGTTATATATAAAAATTAATAAACTTTAATTTTAGTTGATTTTTAATTATTTTTACATTAAGTTTTCAAAATGTTAAAATTGAAATTTCTTAATATTTTAAGTTTTAAGTTGAATATGTAAATTTAATTCACTTTTAGTATTAATAAATATAAAATATATGATATGATATTAAATATAATTTAAATAATATTATCTATTGATTAGTATTAATAAATAATAATTAAATATATAAAATATAATTACAAAATAGGTTTTAATATTCACATTTAAATAATAGTTTAAATATAACAGATTAAATATATAATAGTTTAAATATAATTTATAATAGATTATAATAGTTTAAATATTATAGGCATTTTAGGGTGTTTATAGATCACAATCTTCTAAAGTTCTCCCATACCCCAAAATTAACTTCAAACTTGTATACCTTCCCAACCATCTTACTAAATTGTGAGGGGAGAACAATTAATAAATATAAAAAAATTATACCAGTTTTTAAAAACATGGGTATTCAAATTCCCTCATACAATTTGGATTGGGTAGTTTGAAATAGCTCCAAAACAATTTAAAAAATATGCCTCTCAAACCCTTAAATTTCTTGGACATACAATCTTTATAGTGAGGATTTTTTATTATCTTAAGATTTATTATGGAGTTTAATGTACCGATAAATTATTTATGAAAGCATGGAAGTTGGATTTTGTGCCATGCAGAGGGCTAGTGCAAAGGAAACATGGAAAGAATTTGATCCCTGAAAGCATGGAAGTTGGATTTTGTGCCATGTGGAGGGCTAGCACAAGAGCGCAAAGGAAACATGGAAAGAATTTGATCCTTAATGCTTGTAACTAACACGTGGTCCCCTAAAACTTTTGATAAGAAGAAAAATTAGATATAATGACTCAACATTAAGAAGTAAATAGTATCAATGCTAAAAAAAATCGTCGTCTAATGTTTCCCCTAAGATATTAGGGTTTTATATCATATTAATAGTAGTATAATTTAAATAATATATATTAATATAATTATATAATATAACTTTATTATATCAATCAATAATATAATATTTAAATATATTTTATTTAATAATATATTATGATATAATACTTTATATATTTAAATGTTATATTATGTATTATATATAATATTAAATATGTTATATCATATTGTAGATTAATATTAGATAAATATTGCATATCATAGTATATATTAATATTATACATTTATTATAATATATTATTTATGTAATATAATATAAAATCATAATATATATTATTATAATAATATGATTATACTATAATATAATATTTTAATAATATTATATATTTTAATAGTTGGTTTTAAATCTAGATGTTAACATAAAAGATGTATTTGTAAGTCTCCTAGAGGTTTTTTCAAAAAATAACACTTGATAAGTGCAAATAAAATAACTTAAAATAATTCTAAAAGTAAATAAAATAATTCTTTAATTAATTATTTGTTTACAAAATACTATTTTAAATAATTTAAAATAAAATAAAATAAAAATACTATAAGTATAGATATTGGGGTTTTGTAATAATATTATATACTATAATAAAATATTTGAATAATATTATACACTATAATAAAATATTTAAATAATATTATACACTATAATAAAATATTTTAATAGTTAGTTTTAAATCTACATGTTAACATAAAAGATGTATTTGTAAATTTAGAGACATTTTTTTTAAATAACATTTGATAAATAGAAATAAAATAATTTAAAATAATTCTAAAAGTAAATAAAATAACTCTTTAACTAATTAATTTTATTCAATAACTTACCAATTCCCTTAGTTAAAATTTTAAATTAAATTCTAAAATCAATGAACATATACCAATAAGTTTTAAATGTTTTAATAATTGTGTACTTTAATTTTTTTATAGATTATAGCATTCTCCAAACAATAGTCTTCTAAATTTCTCCCATACCTCATAATTAACTTAGCTTGACACTTGTATGCCTTCCCAAAAATGTGAAAAACTACATTGATTCGTACTAAATTGTGAGAGGAGAACAACTAATAAACTTTAAAAAAATATTTCAGTTTTTAAAAACATCGTACAATTTGGAAAACCCACTTATTTTCCAGATGATTACGGGATTGACCATGGATGAAAAGTTTTGAATAGTAAATATTATAGTCCTAAATAATAAGTACTATAATATTTATAATATATATAATTTATACTATTGTATATTATATTATAGAATAAATTTATTTAAGATATAATAATATATCTTATAATAAATATTATAATATATATAAATTAATATACATTTATATATTAATATAAATAATATTATATTATTTATTCCTATAATATACATAATATTAATATATAGGGTAAGTGCACCAAGATGGTTCCCAAAAAATGACTTAAGAGGTCACTTTTTTTCTAAAATCAGGAAATACTGACCTTGGACATGAAATTGAGGATAGTTACACTCAAAATTTTGAGCTGGAACAAAAACAAGGATCGAAGTGCTCTGAGTCTACTTTCTAAACTAATAATTTATTTTGAAAATGGTTGAGATTAAGGGGTCCAAAAGAGGGATGTACACAAATTGGTGTTATTTTTGTCAGACTAACATAACATAGCAACTCTTGTACGACCCTAGCATGGTGAAGTTTTTTGTAGTATTTTTAAAACCACTCGAATCAGAATTTAGCTAATAGTATGTAGTTGATGAACGATTTTTTTGATAAATTTTTAATGAATATTTGATTTTTTACTACTTTTCTAAGTGGACACTTCGTGAAAATTAGAATTTTGTCTGTGCTCTCCCTACAAATTTTGGAAAGTAATTGATTTTTTTTAATTTGTAGAATGGAGTCTAGTTTCTAAAAAATGTAATTTATTTGAAATTTCGATGAACAGTTAATTTATAACGAAAAAAAACACCAAACATTGCTTTTTGGAAAAAAGGATACATACAAACAAAATAAATTATGGATGAAAGGCTTAACATTGTTAGAAAGTGAAAAAAATTACATCGTTGGATAGCTAAGAGAGAACCTAACATTACCCATGTGTTTGATTTTTTCGATATTGAACCACATGCAATCTTGATGGTGAGCACGAACCCAATTATGTGAAAAATTGTAGAATATGCAAAAATACGTCTTTGGTTGTTGGGAATGCCCTCTAAGCCTTTGCGTTGGTATTTCAAGGAAAATACCAATCCTAAGGCTTGGGGATTCCCAAAGCAAGATATAACATGAGCGCTTTATAATGCGCTCACATTATATCTCAATTTTGACATGGTTTTTTGCTTCTGCAAGAAACATGTCAACCAAGACATAACACGAGCATGCTATAATGCACTCATGTTATGTCTTCATTTATGTTAAATGCCACTCTATTGAATGTATGTTGATATATTTGTATGTTTGTATGTACATGTATGCTTGTATGTCATGTATGTATGTATGTATGTATGCATGTATGTATCAATACATGTATATTGTATGTATGCATATATGTATGCAAGATTGTATCTACACATGTATGTATGTACGCTTGTATGGATGTAGGATTGTATGTACATATGTATGTATGTAAGTATGTATGTATTTATGTATGTCTTTAGAGGGAGGGATAATTTTAAGAGAGAGAGAGAGTTTTCTAGGTAGGGTGGGATAGGGAGAGGGGGAAAGAGAGAGAGGGAGAGGGGGTGGAAGTGAGTTTAAGAGAGAGGGAGTGGGAGAGAAGGGGTTGGAGTGAGAGGGACTTAGCTAGGTAGGGTGGGAGGGAGAGATAGGGGGATGGAGAGAAGAGATAATTGAGAGAGAGGGAGAGAGAGAGGGGGAGGAGAGAGAGAGAGAGAGAAAGAGAGAGTTATGTAGGTAGGTGCCAAAGGAGATACTTGAGAGTGTGAGGGGGGTTAGAGGGAGAGACTTGAGAGAGAGGTACTGAGATGGGAGCAAGAGAGAGAGAGAGAGAGAGAGAGAGAGAGAGAGAGAGAGAGAGAGAGAGAGAGAGAGAAAGTGTGAGAGAGGGACTTGAGAGAGGGAGAGGGTGTGGGAGGGAGTGACCTGAGAGAGGGAGAGAAAGAGTGGGGTGGAGTGAGAGGGACTTATCTAGGTAGGGTGGGAGGGATAGATAGAGAGAGGGGGAGAGAAAGATACAATTACCTAGGTAGGTTGCTAGAGGGAAAGACTTGAGAGAGAGAGGGGGGGCAGGAGGGAGAGACTTAAGAGAGAGGGAGAGAGAGAGAATCTAGAGAGAGGGAGATGGGGTGGAAGTGAGAGTTTAAGAGAGAGGGAGTGGGAGAGAAGGGGTTGGAGAGAGAGAGAGACTTAGCTAGGTAGGGTGGGAGGGAGAGAGAGAGAGAGGGGGGTGAGAGAGAGAACTGAGAGAGACAGAGAGAGAAGGGGAGAGAGCGTGAGAAAGAGAGAGTTATGTAGATAGGGTTCCAAAGGGAAAGACCTGAGAGTGTGAGGGGGTGAGAGAGAGTGAAAGAGAGGGAGTGGGGAGAGAGAGAGGAGTTACTAAGAGAGAGAAAGGAGAGGGTGTGGGAGGAAGTATTCAAGAGAGGGAGAGAAAGAGGAGTGTGGAGTGAGAGGGACCATCTAGGTAAAGGGGAGGGATAGAGAGAGGGGAGAGAGAGAGAGAGAGAGTTACCTAGGTAGGCTCTGGAGTAGGAGAGACCCGAGAGAGAGGGGTAGGAGGGAGACCCAAGAGAGAGGGAGAGAGAGAGGGAGAGTTTGGAGAGAGGGAGAGGGGGTGGAAGTGAGAGATTAATAGAGAGGGAGTGGGAGAGAAGGGGTTGGAGTGAGAGGAACTTAGCTAGATAGGGTGGGAGGGATAGAGGTAGGGAGAGAGAGAGAGAGAGGGGGTGTGAGAGAGAGATAGAAGGAGTGAGTGAGAGAGAGAGAGAGAGAGAGAATTGAGAGAGGGAGAGGATTTAAGTCTTAAGAGTAGAGGGTAGAGGTTTAATGGTAGAGGGGAGAGAGATAGGAGTGAGTGAGAGAGAGAGAGAGAGAGAGAGAGAATTGAGGGTATAGGGTTGAGGACCTATAGGGTTTATGATTTAGCATATTGGATTGAGGGTAGAGGGTAGAGGGTTTAAGGGTTTAGGTTGTAAGGTTTTTTGGTTGATGGTTTAGGGTTGAGGGTAGAGGGTTTAGGGTTTAGGGTTGAATTTTTAAGGGTTTAAAGGTTGAGGGTTTAGGGTTGAGGGATAATGGTAGAGAGGGAGGGATGGATGGATAGAGACATGGAGGGAGATCTGAGATAGAGAGGAGAGAAGAGGACAGAGGGATAGAGATACATGAGGGTTGAGGATCCTATGTATAGGGTAGAGGGTTGAGAATTGAGGGTATAGGTTTGATGACCTATAGGGTTGATGGTTTAGGGTATTGGGTTGAGGGTAGAGGGTTAGAGGCTTTAAGGGTTTAGGGTGTAAGGGTTTAGGGTTGATGGTTTAGGGTTGAGGGTAGAGGGTATAAGGGTTAAGGGTAGAGAGTAGAGGGGAGAGAGATAGGATCGAGTGAGTGAGAGAGAGATTGGAGAGAGGGAGAGGGGTTAGGAGGGAGAGACTTGAGAGAGAGAGAGAGAGGGAGGGAGTGGGAGAGAGATAGAGGGTATAGGATAGAGGTTATAAGGGTTAAGAGTAAAGGGTAGAGGGGAGAGAGATAGGAGTGAGAGAGAGAAAGAGATTTGAGAGAGGGAGAGGGGGTATGAGGGAGAGAGTAGAGAGAGAGTTGAGAGAGGGAGAGGGTGTGGGAGGGAGTGACCTGAGAGAGAGAGAAAGATAGAAGAGGAGGGAGGGATAGAGATATATGAGGGTTGAGGATCCAATGTATAGGGTAGAGGGATAAGAATTGAGGGTATAGGGTATTGGGTTGAGGGTTGAGGGTATAGGGCTGAGGGATTAGGGTTGAGGGTTGAGCGTATTGGGTTGAGGGTAGAATGTTTAAGGGTTTAGATTTTAAGGGTTTAGGGTTGAGGGTTTAGGGTTGAGGGTATATGGTTGAAGGATTAGGGTTGAGGGTCCAATGTATAGGGTAGAGGGTATAAGAGTTGAGGGTTTAGGGTTTAAGGGTTGACGGATGAGAATTGAGGGTTGATGGTTTAATGTATAGGGTAGAGGGTAGAGGATTTAAGGGTTGAGGGTTGAAGGTTGAGGGTATAGTCTTGATGTATTAGGGTTGAGGGTCCAACATATGTAAGGAAAGAAAAGGTGTGGAAACTCCTTCCTAATGCTAATTCTAAGAGGAATAGTGTAGACTATAGGTTCAAAAATATTATGGTTCATTAAAATTGCACATTACTAGAAATAGAATAGATAATTAAAGCATACAAAGAATTGGAAACTAGTATTTAACGTGAGAAAACCCTTATAAAAGAAAAACCCACCACACCAGGAAAAACCACTTTGTATTATAGTAAATGACAATTACATACAAAGTTGCAACTCCCCTTTGCAGATATCGATTTCACAGTAGCAAAATTTCCTTGATCAACCTTGTACAAATCAAATCTTGATTACAGTTCTATGACTCACTTGTTATTATTATTATACAGCATACAATGAAGAACACAAATTATCAAAATGTTTAGAACCCCTTCACTATTACAACACATTGCAATAAATATCCAATAGCCATGGTCGATTCAATCTCTATACAAATGGTTTGGTTCAATTTCCTCTGTAGAGAAAATGTCAATCTTACCAATCAGGGAATGATCACCTCCAACTCAACATAGTCCTCCAATAACCATCGTACAACTCAATAGGTCAACCAAGTCAATGTTCGTTCAACCATGGTCTACCTTCGAGTCCATCGGCATGACCAACACTATCGATGAGAGGTTGGAAATTCACATCGATATCCCATGTCTCCTCAACATCCCAAAAGAACCATCATGACCACATGCATCACCAAGAGTCTCCCTGAGGTCAACCAAGTAGCTTTATCAGGAAGATAGCAAGCATCAAAGATAGTCTGAAATGTTTCACCAAGGTCCCAAGTCATCCCGATGACCTTTACTTCAAATTCAGTTTGAAAAACCTCATCGGCAGGTGTCACACTGATGTTCAATAGCCATCGGCAAGACCACCGAAGTTGGTATAATATTTTCAGGTCCAACCAAAAGCCAATGTTACCCCAATGCCACTAAGATTGGTAAGACTCTCATTGGCCAGACTTCTAGCATCATCATGAGTTAGAAAACTCACACTGATAGTTCAGGTCACAATAACAACTTTCATCGGCAAGACCAACCACATGTCTCATTGATCTTACCACTTCGAGCCTTTAGAGATAAAATACCTATCGGAAAGAAATCTCAAGTGTCTCACTAATTTTTCTGTTTTAGGAGGTTCAGGTCAGAAGATTGAGGCACATGTTTCCAACAACATATAGGGTAGAGGGTTTTGGGGTTGAGGGTTTAGAGTTTAAGGGTTGATGGTTGAAGGTAGAGGGTGGAGGGTTGAGGGTTTAAGGGTCGAGGGATAAAGGTTTGAGGGTTGATGGATTAAGGTAGATATTTTACTTGGGTTTGATGGTTTAAGGGTTGAGGGATTAGGGTTGAGGGTACAGGGTATTGGGTTGAGGGTAGAGGATAGAGGGTTTAAGGGTTGAGGGTTGAGGGTTGAGGGTTGAGGGTTTAAGGGTTGAGGGTTGAGGGTTTAGGGTCAAGTGTTTAAGGGTTTAAGGGTTGAGGGATTAGGGTAGAGAGGGAGGGATGGATGGATGGAGAGATGGAGAGAGAAGTGAGATAGAAATAAGGAAATAAGACAAGGGAGAGGAAAAAATAGATGAGGTTTGAGAATCCAATGTATAGGGTAGAAGGTTGAGAAATGAGGGTATAGGGTTGAGGACCTATAGGGTTGATGGTTTAGGGTATTGGGTTGAGGGTAGAGGGTAGAGGGTTTAAGGGTTTAGGGTGTAATGGTTTAGGGTTGATGGTTTAGGATAGAGGGTAGAGGGTATAAGGGTTAAGGGTAGAGAGATAGGATTGAGTGAGTGAGAGAGAGAGAGAGAAAGAATTGAGAGAGGGAGAGGGGGTAGGACAAAGAGACTTGAGAGAGAGAGAGAGGTAGGGAGGGAGTGGGAGAGATAGAGGGTATAAGGGTTAAGGGTAAAGGGTAGAGGGGAGAGAGATAGGAGTGAGAGAGAGAGAGATAGTTGAGGGTGGGAGAGAGAGAACTGAGAGAGGGAGGGAGAGAGGAAGAGAGGGAGGTAGGAGAGAGATAATTGAGAGAGAGGGGAGAGAGAGATGGTGAGAAAGAGAGATTTATGTAGGTAGGGTTCCAAAGGGAGAGACTTGAGAGTGTGAGGGGGTGAGAGGGAGAGAGGGGGGTGAGAGAGAGGAGAGAGAGGGGAGAGAGAGAGAGATAGTGAGAAAGAGAGAGTTATGTAGGTAGGGTGCCAAAGGGAGAGACTTAAGAGTGTGAGGGGAGAGAGGGAGAGAGGGGGGTGGGAGAGAGATAATTGAGAGAGGGAGAGAGAGAGGGTGGGAGAGAGAGAGACGATGAGAAAGAGATCGTTATGTACATAGTGTGCTAAAGCGGGAGACTTTAGAGTGTGAGGGGGTGAGAGGGAGAGACTAGAGAGATAGCTAGTGAGAGGGAGTGGGAGAGAGAGGGAGTGTGAGTGAGAGACCTAAGAGAAGGAGAGGGTGTGGGAGGGAGTGACCTAAGAAAGAGAGGGAGAGAAAGAGGAGGTGTCGGCCTTCTATAATGTTTTAACAACTAAGTCTTCATAGTTGTGATTCAAAGATTAGACATCTAACCTGAATAGCTATCTCAATCATCATGAAGGTGCATTTAAATTGTCAACCTAGGGACAAAAACTTGAAATGGGTCATCACTGTATGTGCACTAGGAATCCAAAGTAGCCACATTCATCCTATAGCTAAGAAAGACATGATACTAAAAGTAAATTGCTTGGAAGGAAATAACATAAATGTTGAACATCAACCAATAACTAGACTAAACTAAAATGCATGATAAAAATGAAAATCTGAGCGAAAAAATAAGAAACTACTCGGTTCTGCTTTGATTGCAGGAACAGTCATAGAATGGAATTCTAGTGGCTACACGAACAGTCAATTCCAAATTCTTAACTAATTACTAAACAAACAAAATACTCACCAAGTGGGCCCTAATGAGGTAAAAATAACCTCATCATAATAGCATAATAAATTCCTATTTCATATATGCAAAATCCTTATCCTTTGCCAATTAATTAAAATTTAGGAGAAATAATTGCTTGTCTTTTAAAGAAAATTGTACAAACTTTATTTCTTGTAATTTATTGAAGTATCTTGCCAACTCAGATTTAATGGGTTGTTTTGAGTATTTTGTAGGATAATAATTGGTCATCAAGCAGCAGTTGGAAAGAATACAACCAACACGTGCTCTAGAACAGATTAAAGATGTATGCTGGAAACATGCTCCAAAAATTTAGGATGATTGACCGAAACCATAGTTTTTGTTAGTTTTAATTTTTGTTATGTTTTAAAGCTTAAAGACTTCATGGCTCAACTAGAGCCTCTTTAATATCTATATAATGGGTATTTAAAGACATAAAGTTTTTTTGTAATTTTTTATAGATTTTTTCAATGGTCATCTATGACATCTAAGATATAGGACTTAGTTAGAAGTTTTCTATAAAGATGTAATCTTCAAAAGAAAAAGAGAACGAAAAATTGTAATGTTATGTTGTCAACATGTTTTCTGAATATATATGAATAAATAGATTATTGCATATCAATTATGAGTTGTTGATTTATGGATGGAAATTATTTTTAATGGAAGAATTTTTGAATCAGTTGTGTATGTGACCTGAGGACGAATGTAGTAACCCACGAGTTGGCCACTCGAGGGAGAGTAGATTAAATAGATTAGTACCTTTCTTTCGGTTGTTTTTATTGCATGCATAATAATTATAAGTATAGTCACTTGTACATGTTAATCTTGTAGAATTCATTAACACTATTATTGTAGAGTCTAAAGTTCTAGAGCACTTATTGTCTCTCATTTCCATAGTTTGAAGTGTTTAATATTTTTTGTTATTAATTAGATGTTTCATGGTTTGTTTATGAGTTTTTCTACTTCTCTGATTTATATTCTTTTTAGTTTAATTATTGCTATGCTCTCTTATTTAGTTATCATGTTTTCTAGATTAGTCATTTTTAGGGAAAACTTTAGTGGTGAATCTTTGCCAATTGGCGAATAATAGAAATCGAAAGCTCCAAACATGGCGAATAGTACAAGATAAAATGGAGACTGAATCACCAAGTTTTTACAAAAAAATAATTTTGTCTCGATTAATTCACCATGTAAATGATGCATCATTGGTACTGATTCATTAATAGTTTATACCATAAAATTTAAAAATATTAACAATATTCGCTAGTAATATTGTGTAATTCTGGAGAATTAAGAAGGGAATCTACTATATTTACGCCAAGCTCTCAGAAAGACATCCAATCAAAGCTCTGTTGATCTCCATCGTTCATTGTTTCCAATAGTTCATGACATGCATCATCATCGTTGTATTGACGGGACATCCCTAAGTGTCCCACCAATGATGTTCACTCATGAAAATAAGGCTTCCATACTCCACCTGGGGTCCACAAAGGCACAGGTACACCACATGTAATTCTGAAGAATCATGAAGGGAATCTACAATATTCGCGCGAAGCTCCTAGAAAGACATCTGATCAAAGCTTTGTTTGATCTCCACCGTTCACTATTTCCAATAGTTCATGACATATGTCATCATCGTTGTATCGACGGGACATCCCTAAGTGTCCCACCGATGATGTTCACTCATGCCAATATTCGCTCATGGAATGAACTTGCAGCCATCCGATTTAAAAGCTAATCGATAGTAAAATTTTCAAGTTTCATCTAGTCTTACTTTTCAAGTGAGATTTTTTAAAAACACTTCATTCGTGTGTATTGCAATGCATTTTCAATACTGAATTTATGCTTAGTGGCAAGGGGGAGTTGCCCCCTTGACCCCCACAAGGGGGCTCTACCCCCTTGACCCCCACAAGGGGCGCTACCCCTTGACCCCACTAGTGTCTGCCACCCCTAAGCCCCTACTTCAATATTAAAAAAATGAAAAAGTATATGGGGCAACTACATCGACCAACTATGCAAATTTTTAAAGGAGAGATTTGCCATTGTAATTAATCTTTTTAGTGATTATTCCCTAGGATTCGCCACTGTGATTATTATTTTTACCAATTATTCATGAAGATTCACTAGGATTTTACAATTTTTTTAATACTGTGCATAAGATTCACCAGGAAAATTAATATTTTTTTTCAAATAAAATGAAAGATTCGTCAGGATTTTACACCTTTGTCGAGGGGGGGATTTCTTAAAGTTATCCCTAGGACTCATTTTATGCTTTCTAGTTTAATATACTCCCAGCTTTCTTAAAATAAAATTATTTTTTAGTTAGATAGTTAGATAGCCTTAGGTTAGAAATTAATGTTAGCAGCTCTAAAAGAAGTTAGAAAATCTAAAGGAGATAGTTAGGTCTTCTTCTATTGCAAATTACCTTGGACACTACCCGATTGACATATTGAACTTTTATCTTCTAAATTAATGGGACCTGATGATATCCTATCACTTTTTGGCGTCGTTGTCGGAAACTAGCTTTCTTTCTTGAGTGTTAATAGGAGATGCCACGAATACCTCTTTTTAGGCCAAAATACCCCCTTCGGCTTCCTTTTTTGCATGGTCAAGAAAAGAGGCCCTCACGGAAAATTTATACCAAAGACCCCCCCAAAATACGTACCAATCATACATAGGGAGGCCCAAGGCTTAGAAGACCACTCTGTTGAAGAATTACTTTTGCCTAACCCACCAGAGGCTTTCCACTATTTTCCTAAAGATCATCCAGTAGAACAACCTGTCATCAAAGAAATTATCTTAGAGGAACATATTCCTCTGAACATCATGGGTGATCGAAGGGTTGAGCCTAACCAAAATAATTCCAACAGTAATAACAATGATCCTCTGCCACCTTGAACATTCATGTATCCTATTACCCTAGACGCAGATGATGATACCACAATGAAAAATATATCTCCATCTTTCCTACCAACCTTTCATGGTTTGTCCTCGAAAGACCCAGACCAGTTTATTTTTGAATTCAAGGTCCACTATCAAACCTACGGCTATAAAAATGATAACCAGAAACTGAAGTTGTTTCCTTCTACCTTGAAGGATACAACCATGTGTTTGTTTATGGGGTTATCTTCAGGATCTATTATGTCTTGGGAGGACATGGAGAACGCTTTCTTGCATAAATACCAGAGTTATTGTAGGGTGAGTGATCAAAAGGAGGAGTTGTTTAAACTTAGACAACATGAGGATGAGAGTCTAGAGGACTACCTAGACAGGTTTCTTTTCTTGTCTAAATGGTTTTTAGAAGAGACCATTAGTGATGATATTCTAAAGACCATATTTCTTAAAGGACTCAAAGAGGATGCAAGGTGAAGCCTTGATTTAATGGGAAAAGGAGACGTGTCTCAGATGGCCCTTGAAGAAATATGTAAGTTGTGTCAGAATTTCTCATGTACCCATGGAGAAATTTGCAAAACTACTCTTTGTAAAGGGTCCAACAACATAGGAAAGCTCTGAGAGAAAATAGAAAACCTTAAAACGGACATACTCATTCAATTGAACACTACACTGGATGGCATACAAGCTAAGACACGTAATCCTGAGACCTTGTCCATTTACTATCCTAGATTCCAAAATAAACACATGTTGCAAGAATGTCCTCTAGACAAGGTTAATGTTTGTCAAATTTGTGAATAGAATCATCCTACAAACCAGTGTGAGCTCCTTACTAATCTCAAGAATTCCAAGAAAAGGATTGCACATGTTGAGGAAGAAATCAATGTGGTAAATCAACGCCAAGGAGGGAATTTTTCTTATGGGAAAAATTCCAATCCTTCTTGGAGACCACAAAACAACTGGACTAGTAATCAATGGACTCCATCTTGGCCTCAACCGCCCCCTCAAAAATCTAATTGGGGAACTCCCTATTGGGGACCCCCTGAATGGGCAGCTCAATCATGGGGAGCTCAGTAGTGGCCAACCCAAACAACAACAATGGTATCCACAACATACTACTCCTCACTGGAATCAGGGTCATAATCAATTCTATACTGGGCCTCGTAGGAACCAACAACAAAATTTGTTACCTCCACCCCAGAATCCTCCTCAGAATGAATAGATAAATCAACCTTAGCTCCTAGCGCAACCACTTCCCAATCCAAATAACAATCAATAAAATACTCTGGTATACTCTACTGAACAAGATAATGTTATCAGACTTAATGCTATACATTGTGGAAATTTTCAGTTGCGCTTGGGTCAAACAATTCAACCACCAACCATTGAAGAAATTGTGGATGAGACCACTCTAAAACACTTGAGAAGGATACTTGACCTCCTTCACCAAAAGGATCTGCTAACTTACCTCACTAGGAGGAGGAAGGTCAGTCTCTAACTGATCTTAGAAAGGATACCTCTCCAAAAGAGAAAACTCAAGCACTATTTTCAGAGCGTCTGAAATCGACCACTTTGAAAGATACTCTAGAAATGTCTTTAACCTCTGAAATTGCATTAATTCAAGAAATCAAATAACTGCAAATAGAGGTTCCTTTGCTACAAGCAATAAAGGAAATTCTTGAGTTGAATTAGCTGATCAAACAACTATGTATTAAAACCCCAGGGAGGAAACCAAACAAAATAAATACTAAGCACATTGATGGCTATTTAGCTGAATTTTTTTTTGGAAAGACTGTCGCTCTGAAATATGATGATCTTGGTAGTCCACTAATAACTATCATAATTAATGAGGTAGCAATACCTAAGAATTAGTGGATTTAGGAGCAGCCATTAACATAATGATTGTGGATGTGATGGAAAACTTAGGTCTTACTAATTTACATCCCACAACTATAGTCTTACAGATGGAAAATCAGTCCATAGACATTCTGAAGGGCATTATTGGAAACATCCTTATCAAATTTGATGGATGGGAATACCCAGTTGACTTTCAAGTCATCTAGTTGCTTACACCCAAAGATAGCTATCTAATAATTCTCAGAAGACCATGGTTGGCCATTGTCGCAGCAAAAAATGATTGCAAAGGAGGAATGACCATTTCTCATGGTCTAGATAGTAAATGTTTATTCTTGTACCCTCCTGCCAAACCCACTAAATATAAAAAAGTATGGGTTGATGAACCAGAAGATGCTAATAGTCAAGACAATTTGGCCTCATTAACCATGGTAGTCATCAAACAAAATGGAGAAGAATTAGAGGATGGGTTAGTAAGTGATGTAGAGCATCTTTCCATAGGTTCAAATGATGAGGAAATGGTTGATGCTCTAAAAATTTTGGGGCAACCGATCGATGTACATGGGATGGAACAGAATTATACTACTATGGGAATGTCGTGTCCTTTGGCCAAATGATTCCCAGAACTAGATATTTTTTTGAGGATATTACTAGATTTCATCGACTAATACCTCATAGTTTTCCTCTCAACACCTTTTTGCGACCAATTCATATTGTTACTTCGGCCCATCTGGGAACAAAATCAATTATGTTGTTGCTGGGAAAAACCTTGAACATGAATAGTTGGCTGACAAAATCATAAGAGGTCTAAAGATTTTTCTTGGGACTACATAGACATGAGGGGAATCCATCCAAATGTTTGTATGAATCACATTTATACTGATCCTAATATAAGACCTATACATCAGCCACAAAGGAGACTCAATCCTGCATTAAAGGGCCTTGTCAAAATTGAAATTGAGAAACTCCTTCGTCCAGGATTTATTTATCCCATCTCTAATAGTAAATGGGTGTCGCCTATGGTTGTAGTACCAAATAAAAATGAGATGTGGAGAATCTATGTAGATTATAGAGAACTCAACAAAGTCACTCATCGTGATTATGTTCCCTTACCATTTGTTGACCAGGTTCTGGACAATTTGGCTGGGAGGAAATATTTCACCTTTTTGGACAGATTTAGTGGTTACAACCAAATTCAAGTAGCACCAAAAGACCAAGATAAGACAGCTTTTACTTGTCCATGGGGCACATTTTCATATCATGTTCTTCCCTTTGGACTTTGTAATGCTCCTGCAACTTTCCAAAGAGTCATTATGGCTATGTTTGTTGAGCTTGTCAATGATTGTGTAGAAGTTTATATGGACAACTTCACTATCTATGGCTCAACCTATGATGAATCCCTTTAGAACTTGGATAAAGTTTTAAAGGTTTACAAGGATCACTGACTTTCCCTTAGCCACAAAAAGTATTTAATAATGGTGGAACAAAGGATAGTCTTGGGTCATCATATCTCCTCAGAGGGAATAAAGGTTGATCCTAAGAAAATCGAGTTTATTCAACAACTGACTACTCCTCAGATGCAAATGGATGTTAGAAGTTTTCTTGGGCATGTTGGATACTATCAGAGGTTTATAGAAGCCTTCAATAAAATTGCTACCCCTATGTTTTTCCTTCTCCAGAAAGATGTAGAGTTTAACTAGACACCTAAGTGTCAACTATCATTCGAAGCCATAAAGGAGAAGCTTGTCTCTACTCCCATCCTACATGGGCCAAATTGGAATTTTGCATTCCATATTTATGTCAATGCTTTGGATGACACAATTGGTGTGGTATTGGGGAAGGAAGATAAGAATGGGGGTAAATATGCCATATACTTTATTAGTAAAAACCTAACATCTGCTGAGAAAAACTACATGACAATAGAAAAAGAATTCCTAGTTGTGGTTCATGCCATAAAAATTTTTTCCATTATATTAGAGGATATAAAGTTATAGTCTATACAGATCACTCAACTATTAAATATTTAATGAAAAAACATGTAGTTAATGGTCAAATAATGAGGTGGTTACTACTCCTTCAGGAGTTCAATGTAACAATACTTGACAAGATAGGAGGATTTAATGTAGTGGCATACTTTTTGTGTTGAATTAAACAAGAAGATGGTGATTGTGCATTGATGCAAGATGAGTTTCCAGATGAATTTTTTTTTTCTATTTCTATAAAGACACCTTGGTTCATTGATATTTCCAACTATTTAGCCGCTTTTGAAATATCTCCTAGTTTTACATCAAAACAAAGGAAGTGAATTATTAGAGAGAGTGCACCACTTAAATGGATTAATGGGATTTTATTCTGTTGTGGACCCGATATCGTTTTGAGAAGATGTGTCAGGGCTGATGAAACTTACAGTATTCTGAGGTCTTGTCACGATGATCCTTTTGGGGTTCATTACTCTGCAAAAAGAACTTCTCATAAAATTTTGGGCATAGGATATTGTTGGCCTTCAATGCATAAAGACATTAAAAATTTATTCATCACTATGATGAATTTCAAAGAGTAGGAAGACCAACTGCTTCTGCAGAAATGCCCTTGCAGCCCTAGGTGGTCCTTGAACCATTTGAAAAATGGGGATTGGATTTCATTGGTCCCATAGACCCTTCCTCCCAAGGGAAATAATATATCCTTTTCTGCACCGACTACCTGACTAAATGGATAGAATTTCAAGCCCTACGTGTTGCTAGAGAGGAACAAGTTCCTTACTTCCTCTATAATAATATTTTTCTTAGATTTGGAGCCCCCCAAACCATTGTTACAGATCAAGGACCCAAATTCATGTCCAAGGTTCTTCTAGCTTTTACAAACCATTTTCAAGTGAGTCAAAATAAGTCATCTCCCTATCACCCTCAAGAAAATGGCCAAGTAGAAGTGAGTAATAGGGAGTTAGAAAACATATTGACAAAAACGGTTTCTTCAGGAAGAAGAGATTGGGCTAGAAAATTGCCTGAAGTCATTTGGGCTTACAACACATGGAAATCCATAACTGGATTCAACCCCTATGAGATTTTTTTTGGGAAGAATCCTCTTTTTCCCATTGAGTTTGAACTCCAAACTCTACGAACAGCTATGGAGTTGGGTCTAGATCTGAAATGAGCCCAAGTAGAATGAGTTTTATAGTTAAGTGAATTGGATGAGCTTCATTTAGATCTTTTCCATCAAATCGAGCTGGTTCAACACCAATGGAAAATTTGGCATGAAAAACACATTAAAGAGAGAGAGAGTTCCATAATGGTGACTGGGCCTTGTTATTTTATTCCAGATATAAAGATCACAAAGGGAAACTTAGGACTCCTTGGCTGGGGCCATATGAAATTTTAAAGTCTTCTCAAATGGCACAATTAAGCTAAAACCCATTGATGGTGATACACAAACTCTATTAGTAAATGGTCATCGCCTATGTATCTACCACAAGATTTTCAACAAAGAAGAATTTATAAAGTTGGTAGAAATGCAAGGAGAAATCCAATGCATTGACTCTACCAAGGTAGAGTCCATCTAACCATGCTTAAAAAATAACCCTGAAAAATTGTAATAAAAAGACATGTGTACCAGTTTGTTTCAAAGCATTTTTCATTAGTTTTGTTTTTCGAACTTAACTACATGTTGTCCCCATTTTGTAGGACTTCTCATAAAGATAGAAACAACTTCAGGAGCACCTTTTCAAGATTCTCTAGAACTTGATGGTCGAAATGCCTAGTGCTCTAGAACTTACCTCTTGTCACAACGAAGTTTTGGAACGCATGAACTTTGTTGTGAAAGTGCTCTGAAACTTATGGTATTTGACACATAGATGCTCTAGAACTTGAATCTTGACTCATTGTGTCAAATGATTGTTCCTGTAGAATGGTGATTGGTAGAGGAAAGCTCCTAAAGTTCGAGTTCATTCATATATAGCCATTTTTTTCCTTCTTTTTGGTTGCATCTTTCAACGATGCTCTAAAATCTTCCTTCAGTTGCTACTCCGGCTGCATCTTTCGATGATGCTTCAGAATATTCCTTTGGTTGCTACTCTGGCTGCATCTTTCAACGATGCTCCAGAATCTTCTTTTGTTGTTGATCTGGCTGCATCTTTCAGCGATGCTCTAGAACTTATTCATCTTCCATGTTTTGAATGCATGCCACCAGGCATGCTCTAGAACTTAATCATCGATTTCAAGCACATGTTCAAAAGCATGTTCTGGAAATTATACATCTTCATTCAACCAGCCTATCTCCATAAAATTTGAAATCTCCTCGATGCTTTGATTGTCACACCTTGGTACACATGCCTTCTTTCTTTTTAAGTTTTCTTCGTCATAAGTAAAAGCCGCCATATTTTCATTATAAATAAAATATTTCATGACAACTTGTCCTCATTGATGACTCTATCATTCACAAGCTTCCTCACTCATGTCAAATAAATATGACGTCATCTCAAACAATACGATTTCATCATTCTATCAAATCAATAAAGGTATGAAATCTTCAGGAAATCACAGAATGTAAGTACAATATTTTGCTTAAATTAAGTAGTTATTTTTTAATAAGGTGTAATTAATTGGCACAATTCCTTCCTAATTTAGTAACTTGAGCCACTCAGCGATTAACTGCTAGTACAACACCTTTTTCACACACCTCCATGCAAATTATCATCATTGTACAATAAGCTCCAAGAAAAGACAAAATAAATAATCACTTTTTGATTATATTTTCAAAAATAATTGTGCAAGCTTCTCGCACTGTTGAATTCTTTAGCAGAGTGATAGATTGGAGATAGAAAATGGGGGGTGCAAAGAAGAAATCAAAGCCAGCTTGAACAGAAAAATTATTGGGATTGAGCAACATTTCCAGTTTGTTTGAAGAAGTGGGATGGTTATATTTCATTAAAAAATTTGAGGGATATAATGAGAAGCTAGTGAATGCATTTGCAGATAATTACTCCAATGGTCAAGTGACACTTCATGGGAAGTGCTTTAAGATAAGTCCAAAAAATCATCTCCCACCTCTCAAGGCTACAAAATTCTAGCATTAAATTATCTGAAACATCTAAAGTTACATATCAAAAATTATCAGAATTATTCATTAGAGAGGGAGACCCTCAGCCCTTGATAGTTATCAGTACTACAGGATAGAATAAAGGGTTTCAAATAACCTCTATATTAGAGCCCTGGGGAACAACAGTTGTATGGATTATAAAATATTTTACCTGTGAAGGCCAACTTACTACTGTAGTAGGACCTGCATTCCGTATGCTAATACATTTGCATCATGGGAAAGAAAACCCTGCCCTTAGGGTTAATTTTCCTAACTTTTTGAGTGATTCTATTAATTCCTCCATAGAAAGATATAAGACTAGTTCAGGGCCATTAAAGCACCATGGGCTGATTTAGTTAATTTATAAATATCATTTTCAAAAGAAACCTGAAAGCAAGTGGGAATTTTTTTTGTGAAAGTTTGAAAAGTCTATGCCCAAAAGAAAATCAGAACTAGGGGAATCCTCTAAACAAGTTGCTTCACCTTCCGGAGAAACTTTCCCTAAGGCCTCTAAAGCTCCTAAAGCCCAAATTACCACAACCCCTAGTGAGGAAGTGCCAAAATCTGTAAGCAAGGAATTTAAAACTTCGGATCATCCAGAAGATGTTGAAATTATTCATCCAAGTGTAGACATCATTCCCCTTAGGAAGAGGAAAATAAAAACAATAATCACTTATCAGAATGCTCCTCCCTTGAGGAGATGCAAGAGATTATCCTTTGAGTCTACAAAAACCTCATTGTAGAGTATAGGAATTGGTTCAAAGAAAAAGAAGTCCAAGAAGAAAAAATAGCCCATAGAAACCATTGATCTTGTTAATGATGTAGAAATGAGGGAAATAGGGGAAAACATTCATCAGCCTCCGAGAAAAGAAACCTTTCTTGAAGAAATTCCTTCCCATCTAGAATATGAAAAATAAACCCTTGTTAAAGAAAAGCCTTCTCACATAGAGTATGAAGAAGAAGCCCTTGCTGAGGAAATTCAAGAAGTAGAAAAGGTGTAATCTCCACCTTCCATGGAGATTGAGGATAGTATTTTAGGAAATTTGTCCCCCATGTAAATAAAGTTGTTGAGACTGTTGAAAATGAAAATGTTAATGCATAGTTGGAAAAGATGAGATTAGAAATTGATGAGATAAGAAATCAGTTGTGCAAAAATGAGGAACATATTGCACAACAACAAGACGAAATCATAGTACATACTACTGTAATAGGAAAAAGAGATCAGGAAATGCAAAATTTGAAACTGCAGATAGAAGAAAAGGATACATTCATTAATGAATTGCAGAGACAAATTTAAAATTTGAATCAAAAGAACAAGACATGCAATGCTAATCTGTCTGATAAAGATAAAGAAATTGAAATTTTGAAAATGAATTTTATGCTTATTTTTTTAGCTTTTTAAGAAGAAAAGAAGAATTGAATTCTTCTCTTAGTAGGATTGTGGAACTAGAGAAGGATTTGCAGGAAAGCACCAATAAGCCAATGGTGGAATCAAAAGGAATTTAGACCGAATCAAATATAACTGAGTGGTTCCAAGTTCAAATTCCTCCATTATTAATGAAGTGGATGGAATGGTGCTATTTCCTAAGAAATGCCAAGATTGAAAATTACAAGTTGAAAATGGAGATGGTACTATTGAAAGAGTCATTTCATATAGCCTATAGGGGAAAGCAGGATGCATGCCGAATAGCAAAAAAATTGTTATCATGTAGAATACCATCAAGGCTATATTCAAATTTTTTAAATAAACAATGGTTAAGATGGAAATTGCTCAGAATTTATAATGATCAGCCTTATGAACCTAATGAAAAATAATTTGTTAAAATTTTTGTAGACTCAACTCCTGAAGAGAAAGATATGCTATGTGAATTCTTTTTTCATGATCTTCTATTAGAAAACCATATTGATTTCTTTATTAACCTGTTTGCTGGATAAGTGCAATTGAGGTCTTTGTTATCTACCATGCGTAATCAGAATCATTGGCAAGAGAGCAATAGGGAATATGCTCAAGTAGAGAAAAATGTGGGTCTTCAAATGAGATCCCCCAATAGTAGACCTACATATTTTAAAGCTACCTTTTTAGCTCTCATTGGATGAAAAAATGAAATAAAGATATGATGGAAGCCTCCGACTTTTTTATAACCATTTCATGGAACACGGGAAAAAATTGATTGGTCCATCTTGGCATACCTGTGAAGAGAGATACACTCCATTTCCAGCATATCTAAATAAAATAGAGGTGATCTCCCCTCTTAACATCAAATGGTCCTTCAGAAGAGCAGATGTCTTAGCTAAAATCCTGAAAAACCTCATAATAGATTGGATAGGGATGAGGTATAGACCTCCCTTGTTGCTCTTTCCACCCCTTTCTTTTCATATTAAATAGATCAAAATGATAAAATATTCAATGAATGGAAAGAGGAAGTTTCTTTTCATAGAGGCTTCCTCCATACACCTATAGATTTTGATAAAACAACAAAGGATCTGTATGATATTAGTGCTAAGTATGAAGAATGGAAAAAAAAATTTGGATAGGGCCATAGCAAAGGGGGAGGAGGACCTGCTAGGAATCAGGAAAGGGGGGAAATGATGAGGTAAAAATAACCTAATCATAATAACATAATAAATTCCTATTTCATATATGCAAAACCCTTATCCTCTACCAATTAATTAAACTTTAGGAGAAATAATTGCTTGTCTTTTAAAGAAGATTGTTCAAACTTTATTTCTTGTGATTTATTGAAGTATCTTGCCAATGCAGATTTAATGGGTTGTTTTGAGTATTTTGTAGGATAATAATCATTCATCAAGTAGTAGTTGGAAATAATTTAACCAGCACGTGCTCCAAAATAGATTAAAGATGTACGCTAGAAACATGCTCCAAAATTTTAGGATGATTGACCAAAACCATAGTTGTTAGTTTTAATTTTTGTTATGTTTTAAAGTTTAAAGACTTCATGGCTCGACTCGAGCCTCTTTAATATCTATATAATGGGTATTTAAAGATATAAAGTTTGTTTGTAATCTGTTATAGACTTTTTGAATGGTCATCTATGCCATCTGAAATATAGGACTTAGTTAGAAGTTTTCTATAAAGATGTAATCTCCGAAAGCAAAAGAGAACGAAAAATAGTAATGGTATGTTGTCAACATGTTTTATGAATATATATGAATAAAGAGATTATTACATATCAATTTTTGATTTGTTGAGTTATGGATGGAAATTATTTTTAATGGAATAATTTTCAAATCAGTTGTGTATGTGACCTGAGGACAAACGTAGTAACCCACGAGTTGGCCACTCGAGGGAGAGTAGATTAAATAGATGAGTACCTTTCTTTCATTTTTTTTTATTCCATGCATAATAATTATAAGTATAGTCACATGTACATGTTAATCTTGTAGAATTCATTAACACTATTATTGTAGAGTTTGAATTTTCAGAGCACTCACTGTCTGTCATATCCATAGTCTAAAGTGTTTAATATTTATTGTTATTAATTAGATGTTTCGTGGTTTGTTTATGATTTTTTCTACTTCAGCAGTTTATATTCTTTTTAGTTTAATTTTTTCTATGCTTTCTTATTTAGTTATCATGTTTTCTAGATTAGTTATTTTATGCTTTCTAGTATAATATACTCCCAAATTTCTTAAAATAAAACTTTTTTTCAGTTAGATAGTTAGATGGCCTTAGATTAGGAATTAATGTTAGCAGCTCTAAAAGAAGTTAGAAAATCTAAAGGAGATAGTTAGGTCTTCTTCTATTGAAAATTGCCTTGGACACTGCTCGGTCAACATATTGAACTTTTATCTTCTAAAGTAATGGGACCTGACAATAGCCTATCAGGACCCCTTGGATAAGTATTCCTTAAAACTAAGATAGACTCAAATGCATGAACTTATAACTTCATTTAATTTATTGGAAAACATGAGTACAAATGAGCAACATGACTGTATTAGTGAAAAGCTCAAGAGTGTGACTACATCATCAAATTAACATTCTTCCACTGGGAAAAAGAGAGAGTGAGAGCTCTAAAGGAACATCAAAGCCTTATTTAATCACCTATCAAGGTGGTCAAATCCAGTAGACATGGAGGACGCCACATTAGGGAAAACACAAAAAAGAGTAGAGGTGGCTATACATGCATAGAAAATGTCAGACATGTTTTCCTTAACTTGATTCTAGCATAGCAGTAACACCAGTGCTTGCTCAACAATATTTAAGACCATTACAAGGCAATTACAATCTGATTTACATTAGGAATCTCCAACCACCAAGAGTCTTCTCTCCATTAAATGACCACCTTGTTGACCGGTATGACACACGACCAACTGGCGGAATCTTCCTGGTTTGTAGGCCTTTAATTATTTGCATAACAATGTTAGCATGCACAACAACTGCACATCCATAATCATCTTAAAGTGACATTCATTGATCACATGCAAAATCAACATAGTCAGTTCATATAGCATGTCAATATCATTTGAAAGTTATGAAAATAAGTTCACGTCCAAAGTCTATAGTTTTAAGGAAATATTATGAATAGATCAACTCTCAAATATTAGTCTTATGATGACTACAAGAAATGGAAAACCCTATCAATAATGAGACCATAAACTAGACTCATCAGGGGGGTTAGAGGGTTTAAGGGTTTGGGATGTAATGGTTTAGAGTTAATGGTTTAGGGTTAAGGGTAGAGGGTATAGGGTTTAGGGTAATGGTTTGAGGGTACATGGTTGAAGGTTTAGGGTTGAGGGTCCAATATATAGGGTAGAGGGTATAGGGGTTGAGGGTTGAGGGTTGAGGGTTGAGAATTAAGGGTTGAGGGTTTAATGTGTAGGGTAGAGGGTAGAGGGTAGAGGGTTTAAGGGAGAGACAGAGGGAGTGGGAGAGAGGGAGGGAGAGGGAGAGTGAGAGATAGAGTGGGTTTAGGAGAGAGGGAGGAGGGAGGGAGGGAGTGGGGGGGAGGGAGAGAGGAGTGGGAGAGGAGGGAGAGAGGGGAGGAGAGGCAGGGAGAGAGGGAGAGGGAGAGAGAGGGAGAGAGGGAGAGTGGAGAGGGAGAGAGGGAGAGAGAGAGAGAGAGAGAGGGAGAGGAGAAGAGAGAGAGGAGAGGGAGAGGGAGAGGGAGAGGGAGAGGAGGAGGGAGAGGGAGAGATAAGGAGAGGGAGGGAGAGAGAGAGGGAGAGGGAGGGAGAGGGAGAGAGGGAGGAAGAGGGAGAGATGGGGGGAGAGGGAGAGGGAGATAGAGTGGGAGAGAGGGAGGGAGAGAGAGTGGGAGAGAGGGAGGGAGAGGGAGAGTGGGAGAGAGGGAGATAGAGTGGGTTTTGGGTTTAGGGATGTTGGATGTCAAAAATGTAGGTTACAAATCCTAAGAGGATGCTAGGCTTCTATAATCATACTTGTAATGTTTTTGAACCAATGAACAGAGTTAACCTATTGGGTTGATGAATCCCTATTCTTCGGGCTCTACTAGACCTAGCCGGGTTGACCTTACTAATAAAGCATATTTGAAATCTATGTTACTCTTAACTAATGAAATCTACTTATAGTGGTAATGAAAGTGAGGTAGATGAAACAACTAATAAATTGTATAAGAAACGTCAAGGTATATAAATATGTCCAGTTAACAGATGTAGCTATTTGGAAATGAATATTTCCTAAAGTTCTTAAAGTGAAGTATATATGATTGAATAGAAAGACCAATGCTTTGTTGGGTATGCAGAGTCAAAGAAGTTCAATAATAGGTGGCTGGTATTGGTTACAATTATAATTGTTTGGCAATCAAATTTGTTTATACCTTGTATAAATGTGCAAGAAAGTGATTGACAAACTCTTCATATTGATCCAATTGACCCTACTAGGTTATTGTGATTTATTAAAATGGTTTTAATCCTTCCTTGAAGGAACCAATTAACAGAACTACACAATGACAACAAATAGGTATTGACAAAATAAAGTATACCTTTAATTTGAATAATAAGATAACATCAATGTGGAGAGAGTATGAAAATCATATCAATTATCTAACTCTTCTTATTAATCCAATTATTACCCCCAAGTTACTGTAATCAATTAAAATGATTTTAATTCTTCGATAGAAACCAATTAACTCGACTACACAATAACAACAAATGTGTTTTGATGAAATTGAAATATCAACTTGGATATGAAACTTCAAATAATAGAGAAACAGCAATGTGGAGACAGCCAGATAGTTGCTTTTGAATTTAACAAACAATTGACACCAATATTGAGCCACAGAATTAAAGATCTTCCATTGATTTCAACCAAAATTTATGCATGCATCATGGTCCATGCAGTAAAGTTTTTGTGATAAACATTTTGAAACTATCTTTTGTATATCTCCTCCTTAACTCCTAATTCTACTCTCCCCTGATGTGATCTCATCTAGCATATATACATTGTATTTTTAGGGTTATGACCCTTCGTATCTGTTTATTGCACCTCTTCAGTATTCTTCTTCTTTAACAAAAATATTTAATTAATTTCCTTCATCAAATTAAATATTTTAATCTTAATTATTTTCGTGAAATTAATTTTAGTGATTATCAAATCGTTCTTTTGCTGGAAATCTTCACTCTTCATCTCTTAAAATAAAAATAATCACCCGCTTTCATAGCTTCTTCAGTGAAAAAATATTCCATTTATGTATTGTATGGTTAAAATATTTCGCCCAATTTAATAGATCACTCCTTTGGGTAAAATAATTACCCATCCATTTAATCCCATTGGTAAAAATATTCCAAAATCCCCGTGCAAATATTTTATAATTTTTACCCCTTATGCTTTTATGGGTAAAATAATTTTCCACTTTTAAATCCCCTCAATAAAACAAATGAAATTTATTTTTCTCAAAGTATTATTGATTTCCACTATAAGCATATTTTGTTTAATCTTCTATTTGCATTATGATCTATATGCACTCGCTTCGAGATGACATAAAGCATCGGGAAGAATTATTTTTTCCCCACTGATCTTGCTTTTTTCACCAATGAAATTCCTTGTTGGGCTATCGGTGAGACTCTTCTCGAAAACTCCTCATCGGTATGACTTCATCATCAGAAAGACCTAAGGGATTCTAGCCGATCATACATGTCTCTCTGATATGATTTTTCCATCATTTCACCCATTTGGATGGATTGGAAAGACTCTCCCTCAAACTTCCTTCATCAGTGTGACCCATACATTCAATGAGATCCAAGGGATTCAAGTCGATAATACATGTCTCCCTGACATAATAGTCCTCTAGTTTTATCGGTAAGAGTATGTGTATTTCTTATTGATGAAGCCTCCATCGGTGTGACTTTTGAGCTTGGTATGACTTGATAATTTTTCTTTGACTTCTTTACTCATGTCAATGGGTCCTCATTGGTGAGATCATAGGTATTATCCCCTTGATTATGCAGTATTGTTATCTCTGGTATCTTTTGATCATTGTGACCTAGCTTATGTTTTCCCCGAATATGTTTTAACTTCCATTCATGGGGGTTTTGATTGGTGTGACCTTGTGTATCTCTTCCTGACATGCAAAATAGACTCAAATGAAGGATCTGTGACTTATTGATCAGGAAGAGATATGTATGATCTCTCTAATAACGAGCAATTATTCATGATATGAGAAGCATCTCTGCTATTTTTTTTCTAGGCATGAAATGATTATGGAGCTGAATGATGAAATGAAAAATGGCAATGCAAAATAAAGAGAGAGCTTGAGGAAGAAACTCGAAGGCACATAGATCAATTGCTTTATTTGTTCTCTCTGATATGATCAAGGGAATATTTGTATGCAGAAATTCATATTTATGGGATTGAATATAGATCTGGTCACACAAATCTTATTGATTTGTATTGATCACAAAATTGATGTGGGGAAAGCTTTTGTGATATGTGAAAGGTGAGTGGGTGGAGACCAGTGAAAACATGAAATTTTTTTAGTTCTCACAAGGGAGAGAGGGAGAGAGGGAGGGGGGGGAGAGGGAAAGAGTGGGAGAAAGAGAGAGGGGGGGAGAGGGGGAGAGGGAGGGAGAGGGAGAGAGGGAGGGAGTGGAAGAGAGTGGGAGAGAGGGGCATAGAGTGGGAGAGAGGGATGGAGAGGGAGAGTGAGAGAGAGGGAGGGATTGGGAGAGAGGGAAAGAGTAGGAGAAAGAGAGAGTGGGAGAGAGGGAGAGAAAGAGGGGGTAGAGGGTTTAAGGTCTTAGGGTTGATGGTTTAGGGTTGAGGGTAGAGGGTTTAGGGTTTATGGTAATGGTTTGAGGGTACTTGGTTGAAGGTTTAGGGTTGAGGGTTCAATGTAAAGGGTAGAGGGTATAGGGGTTGAGGGTTGAGGGATTAAGGGTTGATGGTTAAGAATTGAGGGTTGAGGGTTTAATGTGTAGGGTAGAGGGTAGAGGGTAGAGGGGTTTAAGGGAGAGGAGAGAGGAGAGAGGGAGGGAGAGGGAGATAAGGAGAGTGGGAGAGAGGAAGAGGGAAGGGAGAGGGAGAGAGGGAGGGAAAGGAGAGGGAGAAAGGGAAAAAGATTAGGAGAAAGAGAGTTGGAGAGAGGGAGGGAGGGAGAGTGGGAGGAGGAGAGAGAGAGGGAGAAGTGGGAGAGAGGAGATATAAGAAGTGGGTTTAGGGTTTAGAGAGAGAGGGAGAGAGGAAAGAGTGGGAGAAAGAGAGTGGAGAGATAGAGGTAGGAGAGAGGGAGGAGAGGGAGAATAGAGAGAATAGAGTGGGTTTTAGGAGAGGGGAGGTGGGGGAGGTGGGAGAGGAGAGAGTGGGAGAAGTGGGTATGGGGTTTAGGAGTTTAGGTAGAGAGGGAGAGAGGGAGGGAGAGGGAGAGTGGGAGAGAGGGAGATAGAGTGGGTTTTGGGTTTAGGGAGAGAGAGAGAGGGGTTAGAGAGAGGGAAAGAGTGGGAGAAAGAGAGAGTATGAGAGAGGGAGAGAGGTAGGGAGAGGGAGAGTGGAAGGAGAGGGAGAGAGTGGGAGATAGGGATATCGAGTTGGTTTAGGGTTTAGGGAAAGATGGAGAGAGAGAGAGAGAGAGGTGGAGAGGGAGAGTGGGAGAAAGAGAATGGGAGAGACAAAGGGAGTGGGAGAGAGTGGGAGAGATTGAGGGAGTGGGAGAGAGGGAGGGGGTGTGAGAGAGATAGAGGGTAGAGGATAAAGGGTAGAGGGGAGAGAGATAGAATTAGGGTTTAGGGTATAAGGGTTAAGGGTAGAGAGATGGAATTAGGGTATATGGGTAGAGGGTAGAGGGATAGAATTAGGGTAGAGGGTATAGAAAAAGAGAGAGAAAATGAATCTATAAAAAAATCAACTTTCTCATAATGTGAGCGCATTTTGAAGAAGTAGAGATATGACCGTTTTTAGCAATAAATAATGCACTCACGTTATAACGCAAGTGTGTTTTGGCTTGCTCTAAAAATGGTAAAAAAACTCAATTTACCTATGATTTCAGCCCACATTCTTTATATTCTCCTGGTTTTGTGCGTGCTCCAACAAAAAGTAGCTTTTTGATGATGTTGTGAAGTGTGCATGCATGTGTTTCAAATTCCACCACCATTTTCATTATCTTTCCACCACCTTTGCATGAAATAGCAGATTTTTCACATTGAAAGGCATGTAATATCAATTCAAGTTTGAATTCTAGTTAAAACTGGTATACAATTGAAGTTTAGAGGGCAACAGGCTTTTGAAAAAGTCAAATTGTTGAGGAGTTTAAAGAAAGAAGAAGCAAATGCTACATAATTGAGTAGAACTCCTCCATTTGAAACTCTGGTTTTTTAGGTATGTGAAGACTTTACATATTTTATTTCATTCTATTATGGATTGCTTTCATTTTTATTGTTTTTCATATTCCATGTTGATAATTGTTTGTTTGTCATTACAACCTTAGGTTGTCAATGGACATTCTTAATTACACAATTTTATGCACTTGCCAATTACATTTTTAAACCACAACTATACAAACCAGTTGATTTCTTTGTCTACGCTACCAAATTTTCCATACAAGTCTCTAAACATTTTGAATATAATCCTCCCACATTGAAAGCATTGATTTAAACTATTTTTGGTTTTCATCTCTATTTCTAAATTACCTCATCAGTAAAGCTACCTCATCACCTATGTTGTCATATATTTCAAATGTTTCCTTGATTAGTCTACCTACAAGGGATTCTAATCCTTCTCTCCACTATTTCACGACTCTTTATTAAAGGATAAGTAAGAAAAATGGGGAAAGGTGCAGCCTATCTTGCAGAGCATCTACCAAAAAAACAAACCATTGAGGGTACTTTGATGCAATTCTAGAGGAATAAAACAACTTAACTCAATCTCACTCCAATCAACCTATCAAAACTGATCCAAATCTCAACTTGTCCATTCAATTAGGACTCCTTTACATTCACAAAACTCATGGATAGAAGACATAAAACTAAGTTCTAAGCACACAATCCCTTAAAAACTTCTCAAACACTTTAAACAGCATCAATTTAATTGGTTCAACCCAATTCCCAACTTTGATATATCCAATATGAAAACTTCTCAAAATAAACTCTCCTAATAGGCAAACTAGGCCCTTTTAGGCCCTATCAATAAGCAACTTCTCAATTCAAAGCCTATTTCCACTTCTTAATGCTTAAAACATACATAAATATCTCTGTATAATATGAAGGAATCATTCTCCAAACTTAATTCATGATAATTAATCAAACATGTATCCTAAACCACAATTCTTGACTAAAAATTAGGATTGTTACATCACTGTCATGGCAGGACAGTCATTAAATGGACTTCAAATTTTGAAAACTCACAAAAAAAAATCTTGAAATAGATTAAAAATACCCCTAAACAACTTTTAAAAACAATATCTTCAAGAAGGAATCAAAAACCATAAACAAATTCTTTAATTCTCATTGTGCACTGTGCTTTTTTATAATTTTTCACAAAAATATGGCCTAGGGCATCATGATTTTAAAATCTCAATATCACCACTCGGTCTGAAACTTTCAAAAATCAAATATTACACAAAAACAGACCTTCTTACTAAATTTCAAGTTATTCCATTGGTTAGAATAAGAGAAACGCAATTTCCTTTTAATTTTGTTTACCCTAGCAAGGGTTTTGAACCATCTTCAGTAAAGAAGCCATAACTTACTCAAATTTGCATGAAATTGAGTGATACAAAAAGGATAATATTTTAGACTCATATTTTAATCATTTTGAATGACTTCCCTACAAAAATATGGTTTTACGGGGCCATAGAATGCTTCACAATGCTGTTTTACCAGCAAAAACACAGAAAATTGAATATAAAACATGGTCTCTTTATTGTTTTCTCCATGATTTACATCCCCTCTACCTCTTGCTCGAGGTTCTCCATCAATTTAATTTTTTCCCTGACCATATCAAACAACCCAAACCAACCTTTCACCTACTTGACTCCTAAACTTCCAAAATTTTCCATTTGTCAATTTTTGCATTTTTACCTTGACAACAATTTTGCAAGATTTGCTTTTTTCCCACTTTTGAATCTCTCAATGCCTAAGAACCACCAAATTAAGTAATTACATGCTAAAAAGTTCCACCAAGACCTTGTTCTAGGAACAAAACACCTAGAACCAATTTTGGACCTCTTTTTACAATATTTTACATTTTTTGCAAATTGGATAAAACAACCTATCTAAATGTTCATCTAGTGACTCAAACACCATGAAATAATATTCGTCTCATTACCATGCTATAGGTAAAATTATATTTCATGCCAAAGAAATGAACAAGGAAGAAACTAAAAGACGAAGAGCTCCAAACCTTCAAAGAAAAGGAGAGAGATCAATTGAGGGCATATCGTGAAAGTAGAAAATGGAAACGATTGCCAAAAACAAGCCAAATGAAGAGGAACCTCAATTGTCAAAAAAAGAACATAAATTGGCAACACAAAGGGCATGAATGCGAAAGCATCATTGTAGGACAGATTCAGATACCGTATTTGGAGACACAACCTCTACCAAAAGTGAATATGAAGGGGTCACACCATTAATCACAAGCGAATATGGAGGGACACCATCTACCACAAGTGAATATGGTTGGACACCATCTACCGAAAGTGAATATGGTTGGACACCATCCACCACATCTCAAGTTGAGAGTACATCATCACACGGATTTTATGAAGAAGGTATGCCATCATCCCTGCATGAGCCTCAAGGTATGTATTCTAATCCACCCTTGATTGAAGGTATGCAATCTAGCCCACCTCAATTAAATATTGATGAAATTGCTAATGTTGAGATATATGTGCCTAGGAGAACACCACCTATAATTTTGTGTAGAAAGCCAAATTATTTGATTAATATTGATGAGTATATTTTGTAGCACATGGAAGGTAAGATTCTAGCACACACTTGTAGAAGATATGCTGATAATATTTGGCAAATCTTCTTTGAAAGGCTAAATGAGACCGCAAGATGTCAACTATTTGTTGAAATGATGTGGGGTTTAAAGTATAGAAACATCATGAAGACTCTTGGGTTGAGAACATCGAATGCATCAGGTGAAAACACCATTGTGAAGAATCTAATGGATGCTTATGAGAGTGTGGACAAGAACTCACACTCAAAGGATAGTAATGTCACCCAACATATCATTACATCAACTTTTGTAAGCTATCAAACAAAGAGAGATCGTCTCATTAAAAATACGAGTGAACAAATGAGAATTAGTAGAAAAACTTTATCAAAATCCATTTAAAGGAGGCAAAGAATTGAGGGCACCAATTCAAATTAATTATGGGAATTCTCAGGGAGACTACCACAAAAAGATAAAAAAGTTGTTGAAGCATTGAGAACACTAATTGAAGAGTATTGGAAGAATAACACAAGGCCATCTTTGAATCAAAGGGATGTCGTAAGAAGGAGAATTGGTAGTCAGAACCGTGAGCCACATCCAAAGCATTTTTTGGATACGACTCAAACCCAAGTTTTTCATAAATTTCAAAATGATTATCCTCAAATTAGTATTTCTCAAAGATTTTTTGAAATGATTAAACATTTTTATGCTAAGATAAATCACACACGCACTACTTCTTGTTGTAGACTACATATTGAATTCTCTAACCATTATGATGTTTATCATTCTATATGTTTATATTTGCATACTAATGATGTTTTGCAGGATTGTGGCATAGAAGCCCCACCAAAATCTTCAAGAGAGTTCTTATCAAAAAAATTATGTGAAATAGAGGATGGCCAAATATTCTATAGGACAGCATGCTTGGATGGTTCATGCAAGCATTGTGGTGGCTTGCAGCGTATTCCAATATGTAAACGTATGGAAAGCACAGATGAGGTGGGACAGAAACTAGTAGAGTTTGAGAAGTATAAAATAGTGGCATATGTTGCAAAAGATGGGTCTCAAGAAAAAATGTGTGATTTGGTTATTGAGAAAATTCTAGTGTATCAGTTTATGTCCATGTTTTGTGACAATATAGTGTCTAAGTATGCAAGGCATTACCATAGAGCCCAATGGATGGACACACAATTCAAGCTATGCAAGGACACCTTTCCAATTGGCAACATAGTATCAGTGGTTGACTTTGCAGAGAACTACACTCTATAGCCATAGTGTGAGGTACAGTCACAATATTACAACTCCACACAGGTTTCAATATTTGTGCACATAGCATTCATTCATGCAACTGATAGTGTAGAGGACCAAAGGAAGGTATTAAGGGAGTATCACTTTTATATTAGTGATGATCGCACACATTCTCCAGAGTTTGTGCAAGGTTGCTTCCAAATATTCTACAGTGATTTGGCTCAGAGGGGCATAGCATATGGTCCGCATATAATATGGTTGGATAACTATGCAGAACAGTTCAAGAATGCACACATGTTCTACCGGTTGTGTAGGATGCATCTCACTATAGGTGTTCAGCATATGTGGAACTTTTGTGAGGCCAGGCATGGAAAGGGGGAGCATGATGGTGTAGGAGCATGCATGAAAATAGCATTAGCATGAGAAGAGTTAAAGTATAAATACAGTGCAAAGTTGAGAGATGTAAGATCAATCGTCAAGTGGTGTAATGCTTCGATGGGTCGAGGTAATGAAGGTACATCTTTAGTTCATAATTTTTTTGGTTGATGGATGATACTAACATTGCACCATATGAGGATTGGTGTACACTAATAGTATTGAGAGAGCTACACTCTTTCCTTAGCTCAAATGCAAGTCCATGAAGTATCAATACATGGAAGATGGCATACTTTTGTTCTTCATGTACAATGCAAGCCTAGAATGATTGTGAGTCAGGGGAGTGGGTTGACAAATGGTTGACAAGTTATCTTAGCCCACTTCACATGTATCACCCTCCCACGGAATTGGAACTAACACAGATGAAATCACCGATCGACTTTGACCACGTATCAGATCTAGTTCAACTAGGTAATATATCTACTTGCTTAGTATTTGAAATTCCATATTGTTATCTTACTTTATACTGTATTCATAATGTTGACTAATTTCAAGAGATTTGTTGCACATATCAATGCAAGGCATGTTTATGCAGTTATTGCAGTTGAATTTAATGAAGAGGGAACCGACTATTACTTATGTCATTGTGTTGAGACCAAAAATAAATTGGAGGCCCTAGTTATAGATGGAGAAAACATCGAATACCATATAGGCTCAGTTGTTGTTACTGGAATGTGGCTTAGAAGGTACCCACATAAGAGTGTTAAACATTGGTTGTTTCAGGACTTGGACATGCATCATAAAATTCTTCATTACTCAAACCTTTTCGTGGCATCTAATGTCTGTTTGACCAAATATGGGGGTAGACCTTTGAACAATACCTTGTGGAAGGTATGTGAGTCTGACCATGAGGCAATACTTGAAACAATAAAGAGTAGAGCAGACCCGGATGGTTCGTTGGATTAATTTGTAAGTATATGCACATTGGTTATTAATTTTATACTTGTATGCACATTAAATTTTTTTATGCCAATTCTATCATCTTCTTTTACTTTTCCTATTTGTAAGTAACCTGCTAAACATTGATTGGTGTCCCCTTGCAGAAAATGCAGATTTATGAGCCATCCAAGAGAATCTCAGCCAGAAATTAAATACATCATCCTTATTTTGATGATCTTGAAAAATCTCAATTATGATTTTAAGCCATTACAAAAGTGCATGTGAAGCTTGGTGAGGGAATTTCAAGTTATTCATTTGAAGTTAACCTTATCATGAGCACCTATGATGTAGACATTATAAGAGAATCTCAAATTTCAAGATATTCTATTCATGGAAAGTGTTGTGTGCAATAGGTATCTTGGAACTCCCAGTGAAGATGTATGACCAGGAGTGACTAAGTTGAGATACTGTCATGCCTATCTGTAAGTGCCTTCCATCTATTTTCATTTTATTTCCATTTTGGATGCTCTTTCTTTTTCTTGTTTTACTTTGTGTATCTATAAGTAAACTACTAAAAATTGATTGGTCTCTCCTTGCAAAAAATGCTGATTTATGAGCCATCAAAGAGAATCTCAACCACAAAAGCAATGCAACATCCTTATTTTGATGATCTTGAGAAATATCAATTCTGATTTAAAGCCATTATAAAAGAGCATGTGAATCTTTGTGAGGGAATCTCAAGTTACTCATTTGAAGTTAACCTCATAATGACCCCCTATGATGTAGACATTATAAGAGAATCTCGAATGTATGAGTGACATTGTAAAATATCTATGAGAACAAAGTACCTAAGGCATTGAAATGAGATTTACTAAAATAATGAAATTTGGTGCAGGAGCACCAAGGTTATTGAGCAAATTTGGTTCATGGTAGTCTTAAGTTAGTTTTGTATTTTGAGTTTTTTCAATTGAATAAGGTCATATTAGACCAATTTATAATTTAATAAGTCATGTTAGTTTGTTTTCGGGTCATTTTTGAGTTCATGTTGCATATTTTTCAAAATGATGTAAAATTGCAAAAATTGAAAAGTTGTCAATGTGAAAAAAGTGCAAAAAAATGTAAACTTGAAGTGATTCTGATAGGAAGTGATTATGATAGCAATACAAGGACGAAATCAACTCACTTCCACAATAGAAAAGGATTCCAACCTCCTTCCTTCCCTCAAAACTCAATCTTGTCTTATTTTCAACTTTGCACCTAGTCACTCTTGTAGGTCTATAGACCTATTTTTCCCACCTCAACTCTCAAAATTCCTTAACAACCTCTGCATCAAACCACCATTTTATGCACCCATTTAAGCCTTCTTCAACATACACCAAACCCTCATAAGACTCTTTTGGATCAACTTTCACAAAACAAGCAACCCCCCTTTATTCTTCCTAGCACACACAAACCACCATTGGGAAGCATTAACCAGTCTGCCAAACCACCAATTCCTCCACTTTTAGGGCATGATAAGCCCTCTAACATAACAAACCCCAAAACCCTCTTCATTCACAAGTTAGGAAAGGGTTTATTGAAAATCCATACTCAAAACCTTCCCACAGCCAACCAAAGCCTGAAAAACCTTCAAAAAGGTTTGTGCAAGCTTAAAATTTTGAGAGATATCACTGTCCCCAAAGATTTCTTCAAACCCTAGAACTAAACCACCATTTTCCACTCAAAAAAGCACCATTTGACATCTAGGGCATCACCTAAAAACCCTCTATTCACCTCCCTTGCACACAAAACTTTTCACATGTTTTATAACCCTAACTAAGCCTTTCCATCAAGTTAGAAAAGCATATAGTAGGTGGAAGGATTAATATGACATTTGAATGCACTCAAAACCTTTAAAACAGGGTATACAGACCGACCCTCAGTAATTGGATTCTAAAATGCACAAAATCACTTGAAATCCAACCAAACCAAAACTAAAATGGAGTTAAGTATTTTTCCCACCTAATTCCATCAAAAAGAGAGCAAAATCACTCTGAGCTACGTTCAACTAACTCAATCCCTTAAGGGTCCAAAGTGCTTCTAAGGGTCCAAAGTGCAAAAGGGAAGCAATCTTTGACGGGGTATTACTCAGAAACTGTGGTGCTTAAAAAGCCTTCTTCTAAACATATGAGATCACGTTGGGCCCCTCTACAATAACCACTCTTATTTTATATTATCCCGGAGTTGTTTTCCCATGGTGTCCAATTTTCACTTGATGGAAAAAGTGTCAAATGCAAGTAGTGCAAAGTTGCAAAGTGGTGCAACTTTTATTCTGCAACTCATTTGACCAAATGCATTGTTCCAACACATTTAAATAGGTATTTTTACACTATGCATGGTCCTCTTTCGCACCCAAACATGCGAAATCGCTCTAAGCTACGTTCAACTGGATCGATCCCTTAAGGGTCTAAACTACAAAATGGCTGCAAACTTCAACATCTTGTTACTCAGATACCGTGATGCTTAGAAACTTCTCATCTAATCTTATGGGATAACATTGGGCCCCTTTATAGTAACCTCTCAATTTTTTCTATCTTAGAGGCATTTTCCCATGGTGGAAAATTTTCACTTGGGGAAAAATTTGCCAAATGCAAGTAGTTGAAAGTTGCAAAGTGGTGCAACTTTCATTCTGCAACTCATGTGACCAAATGGACTATTCCAATACATCTAAATGGGTATGTTTATGCTATACATGGTCCTCTTTTGTATCCAAACATGCGGAATCACTCTGAGCTACGTTCAACCGAATCGATCCCTTAAGGGTCCAAAGTGCAAAAGGGAATCAATCTTTGACGGGATATTACTCAAAAATAGTGGTGCTTACAAACTCTATGTCTGAGCTTATGGGATAGCATTGGGCCCCTCTATAATAACCTCTCTCGATTTTTGTTATCTCAGAGTCATTTTCTTGTGGTGTCCAGTTTTCACTTGATGGAAAAAGTGTCAAATGCAAGAAATGTAAAGTTGCAAAGTGGTGCAACTTTCATTTTTCAATTCATATGACCAAAGTAATTGCTCCAATGCATCTCGATAGGTACGTTTATGCTAGGCATGGTCCTCTTTCACTCCCAAACACACAAAATTTCTTTGAGCTACATTCAACCGGCTTGATCCTATATGATGGCATGGAAAACAATCGAAAAGAGAAACATACACATGATGGTTGATAAGTTTGTGTTTTCCATACAAAAAGTTTATGATCATTGGAAACTCAAAGTTAGTGGTTGTTGAAGAGTTTGAAGGAGAATATCAATCAAATATCTATGTTTCTTTGTTAATTTATGTTCATTTTCTTCATTTCTAGCCTATGTACAGGTCCGTACAGTAGGAGTTTTCTCTAAGATGATCTGAATCTATTGTAAAATGGTTTTATCTTTTATTAGAATCCATTCTTGTGGAATTCTATTAGGTTCCAAGCAAGTTAGAAGTAAATTTTTGAAACAGGTCTGAACTTGCTCATATAAGGGTTTGAGTGTAATATGTTGAAATAGGCCATTCCACCTATTGTTCAAGTTGTGTCTCGGTGGAATGGGCCCGATGTAAGTAGTATAGGGAGTAGGAATAAGAAAATATCATTGGTAAAGGCATTCAAAGAGATTACTAACGCTGCCCTTGTTGAAAATTTAGAATTTAGGCCTTAAAAGCAAGGCTAGAAGAGGTGAAAAGAAGAAATTGATTGAGAATAAGTTAGAATAGGTTGGAAATAGAGTGAGGTTGTGGATTTTAATGTGTTCAAAAAAAATTCAAGCATAGGGGAGGTCAAAATTATGTTATGGCATGATGCCCTAGCTGGGAAAAGAGGGGTTTTCAATGAAAAAGAGAGGTTTGAGGGAGTAAAAGTGGGTAAAGCCAAGGGGAAGCATAATTTGGTGGTCAATTAAGTTTGTGCAGGAAGAATGAAGAGTTTTGGAAGAGGTTTTGAGGTTGTATGAGGTTCGGGGGTTTGGTTTTCTAGCTCGGGCAAAAAAATTTGGAGGGGGGTTTGGTTAGATTTGGGTTCGTTAGTACAAAAAACATGTAAACAAAATATATAAATATATGTAGCCTAGAAGCATGAATTAGGATTAGAATAACACATAACATCATATAAAAAACCATACCACCATAAACTTGAATTCCATTTAAAACATTCATGATAAATATTCATCGTTGAAACTTGAATAGTGGTAGCTTGATATACACAATAAATTGATGCTAGGGTTCAATTTGTATGATTTTGAAAAAAGAAGCCAACTGAGTAGAGCTATCAGCATTCTTCAAAATTATAAGAATTTATTTAGTACACTAGCCATTTTTATGTCTTCTTGCAATCTCAAACATTATTTTGTATCATTGTTACATTGGTCTTGAGAGTGGTAGCTTAATTTAGCTCCACAATACAAAATTTGGTTTACTTGTGCAGTGTAATAGTGGCATAGGTAGATTTTTCTTTGAGAGAAAAAAAGGGTGACTGCACAACTGAAGTATATAAACACATATCTTTTTGTAATATCAAGGATACTTTTTGAAATATTTTTATGAATCATTTCATGCAATAGCAATTGAAAACGTGTTTTTTGCTTTTACATAAAGTTTTTTAGCATCAATCAATTAATATTCAAGACAAACCATGAAGGACAAAAATGATCAATGCTAGGGCTAACCAATTAATAAGTATATACATGAATAAGTCAAGAGTGTACATGTGAATAAGGGAAGAACAAGTACTCAAAAGCACGTAAGCCTTGAAGTATACACAAATTAATACAAAGTATATGCACGAATACAAGGTATACGCATGAAAACACATAAGTTGCAAAGTATACATTGGAACACACGTAAGTCACAAAGTATGCACATAAGCTATAAAGTATACACTTGAATACACATAACTCATATCTATTGAACCATGAATTTAGAATGCAAATATGGACACCATCGATAAAAAATATTTGTATCAACCAAAGAGACATGTAGGCATACATCAATATATGTCGACATAAGTATGAAATATAGGTACAAAATATCCATATAGGCTTATGAGAATTCCATATAGGCATACAATGTCAAATATATCCAATACAAAATATGTACAAAACTTCCATGTAGGCATACAACAAAGGGCTCTAGAATCAAAATTCATTGCTCTCCATGCTCTCAAAATAAACTCTTTCCCTTTTCTTGTCAATCGGATGGCGATACATATGTCACTCATTTATGCTACACTCGAGGAGTGCTCTTGTTGCTCCTCCTAGTGTTTAGTTCTTGGTGAAGTTTTATCTGTTACAATAAGAAGTAAAGAAATTAATATATAGAAATTACATTATAAAAAATGATATATTTAAAAAAATAATCACTTACCGCCATCTGATGATCACTCTCCATGAGGGAAATATTCACACACCTAGGCTGAGGCATGTTGAAGCCCTATATAAACCATCCAAATATAAATTAAACCACGAATCAATAATGGTTTTATTTTTCACTAACTAACATCTATGACAATGAATGTAAATTGAAATTCAGTAATTTGTCTCATACCTCCCCTGTCAGAGCCATCAAGGATTCTATAGCAGATGAAACACTAATCTCCATTGCCCTCATCACATTCAGAGGTGTTTCTGCTTGCAACATCTAAAAATAAAACAACAAATTATTCAATCACAAAAACTACAATAGTGATCCACATCATGACATATAATGTATGACATAATAAACAAAATTTTAAGGACTTATTAAACTATATATTTATGACTATCATGCTTACTATTTTCCCTATCCATATCTTGTTCGAAAGAACATGTTTTTAGGCTTTTACCCATAGCAGCAAGTCGGTGAACCGTTTGATAAAATGCTTTCATAGACATGTACAATAATTGTGGTGGCATAGAGAAGGAAGTGAACTATTTTTAAAAATGCCTCAAAGAAATGGGGTCTCGTGGTGATGGAATTCCATTACAAACAAATTCACATCATGGCATTCCATCACTATAAGACTGCATTAATTTCAGGGATTTTTTCAAATAGTTCATTATCTTCTCTATGGTATTATTGCTTACTATTATCCTTTGATAGAAATTTTTCCAAGCATCCATAGTTTGTTGGAAAGCACCTATTTTAGGGTTTTAGCCATAGCAGCAAGGAAGTGAGTAGTTTGATAAAATACTTTGGTACACATGTATGGAAAATGTGGTATCATGGAAAAGGTGGTGATTTTTTTGAACAAATGCCTCGAAGAAATTTGGACTCATGGTGATGGAATGGCATTCCATCACCATCAGACCGCATTTCTTCGAGGCATTTTTTCAACCTACTAACTGCCTTGTCTATGTTATTGCTTACTATTATGCTTTGATAGATTTTTTCCAAGCATCCATAGATTGTTAGAAAGCACCTTTTTTAAGAATTTAGCCATAGTAGTGAGGAAATTAAATATTTTATAAAATTCTTTGGTAGACATATTAGGAAAATGTGGTAGCATAGAAAAGGCAGTGAATTGTTTGAAAACGTTGTGCAGGTGCACCTTTACAAGAGCATGCCTCCATGAGGAAAATTTAGGATTTTGAGGTTGTATAGGTATTTTCATGATGTAATAAGGCTTAAATATCCATTTTTGAGTTTTTAATGGTCTTTGGTAGTCATTTTAGGCATAAATTGTAAAGTTGCATAGACAAGACAGTGAATTATTTGAGAAGATGCCTCAGTAAAATGTGGTCTCATGGAATGCCATGACAAGAAAATGAAATTGGAAGTTGCTCCTAGACTTATTACTTATTCTATGTGAAGTAATTGCATCACTACTTATGTTGACTTTCTAATCAACTATATTGTAGTTTAAATTTTATCATCTATCAACATCGAGTTATTATTTATGGAATGTGAAGTAATTCTTTGAGTTTGAATGATGTGCAATGCAACATAATCAACGATATAAATATAAACTACACAAATCTATTAAGTACAATTCATTATTTAAACTCTTTATCATAATACCTGCATGAAGGTTTGACTAAATCCACTGGCACCGGGAGGTGTTCCCTCAAAACCTCCAATATTAGCCTATTCAACATCCAAAATCACATATTAAAATACCATTCGTAAAAAAATGCTATGAACATGTAATAAATTTATAATTGTTTACTAGTTACATACCCCACCAATAGGTGTACTATATAAATAAGTAGGTGTAGGGACGGTGTATCCAATATCAACACTATGACCCTGCAAGTTTATTAAAATCATAAAAATAAATTAGTTAATCTTGCATTTCAAAATCAAAATTTAATAAATTAAATTCAATGAACATGCTAAATTTTACCTCAGTATCAATGTCATATACATCATGTAAAATGTCAATTTCCCTCTCCATCTCCATAGCTACAGACGGATCCTATGAAGTACCCTCCTGAGTGTTAGTGGAGTCATATGAACAAGTCAGTGCAAGATTGACACACATGGGGTCAAAGCCCACCTGTCGAAGACTCCCCTGGATGGCAATGTACAAGAGGGCTAGCATGCTAGATGACACTTTGCGTCAAAGAGTTGATGGCCTGTAGAGTCTCTACATTGACACTCTCCTTCATGATGGAAGGGATGATGATGTGCTCATGAGGCAGCCTAGCAAGAGGTCACCTCACTTGCCACGTAGGATCCGACTATGCACCAAGTCTATTTTGTGTCAATCCCCAACCTCTCCCTTGGAAGTCCCTCATATCAAAATAATTTGGGATTTTGTTCAAGATGAAATCAATGTATAGTTTCCTGAGGAAATATTGTGAGACTTCACAATTGTTGCATGGTGGGTCATCAAAATCCATGTAGCACCTATCCCAAAAATATTTCCTAATCTCTTGGTGGTGGCACCAATGAATAGGAAACCTCTTCGCATTGAGGGAGAGATTTCTATTTGATTGTGGGTCAATGAATAATGCACACAAATCACCTTTTGTAATTTTTAAACCTTTTACTTCTTTATATGATAATTTATCTTGGTAAAAAATTCTAGCCACCTGCCTCCTATCCTACCAACCAATTAATTGTTTGCTAATTGAATCTACATTTTTTAACATATCTTGCAGTGAAGTTTACAGGGTCATTTTTTCCATAGTTCAATTGTTTGGATCATTCAACCTCCTAATTAAATCCTCAATTTGTTTTTATTGTTCTCAATTTCACCCATTAAATTTTGTTGAGTGCCAAGAGGGTATTGAGGGATTGGTGGAGGAGGTTGTTGTTTTGGTTGAGGATTTTGTTGTTGAGGATTTTTTTGTTGATGATTGTGTTCTTGTTGTGGATTTTGAGGAGGGTTTCTAGGTTGATTAACATCTCCTACGAATTCAAAAAATAAATATCAAATACAACCTAAAACTAACAAATTCAAAAAAAAAAAAACAATCCTTACCTCTTTGACCTCCTCATCGACATGGCGGCATCTTGGCGATGAATCAACAACCGTTGATGAATATTTTTGCAAAAAATATCCTCCTATAATGTGAGCACAGAATTCTAGGGTTTTTGGTTGCAAGAAACAAGAAAAATACAATCAAAAATGAAAATGAATTCCACACCTTTTTTTTTGCTTTTAACATGTCCTAATGCGAGTGCGTTATAACGCGCTCGTGTTATGAGTTTTCAAAAAAAAAAAAAAAAGTGGCCACAAAATTTCTACCCATCTTCATGCACCCTACCTATATTAATTATTAAAAAATATTATTAATAATTAATAGGGTCAGGATCGTGGGGGTCCAAACTAGGCACTTAAGTGGCAATAAAATCTAGAAAAATAAAGTTAGGAAACTTGACATAAAAATTTGAATAACTTATTAACATAATTTGAAAAATATGTAAGAACATAATGTGTAGAAAATTGAATGTGGTTTCTAAGATACTATTCCTCTGAGTGCCACATTTTATTGTAATTTTTTTTGCAAGTAAATTATTAGTTATGATTTTTTTATTAATTTTTTTTTAAATATTAAAACTTGAATCTGACCACCATAACTTGGTCAAAAATTTATGAAATTCAATTTTATTTTATTATCCTATAGTATGGGAAGTATATAATGTGTCGTTTTCGGATTCAAAAAATATGATTTTTTAAAAAAAATTAAAGATGTTTTTCAATCAATCTATCAATCAAGACTTTAGTCAAAATGTATGTAGAAAATAAATAATAATTATCTATTTATTTCTAAATAAGGCATATCTTATATTTTTGGAAAGTTGACAATTTTTTCAATAAACCCCTTTCATTTGATCAAATTCAGATAAAAAAATTTCGTTAGCCACTTTTTGAACCCTATGATCCTACACTCACCCAATACTTTCAAACTATATTTAATATTATATAATATATTTAAAATAATTATTTCATATTATTTAAATATTATTAATATACTAGCATTAATAATAATTATAATATATTATATTTATTATAATATATTAATCATTATTTAAAAAAAAAATTATATAATAATTCATAAAATATTCATTATCAATAATAATTAATAATATATTTTTATTATATAATTATTATCATTATTTTTCATATAATATATATCCACCTAAAAAATTAAAAGAAGATAATAACAATGAAAAATAATTGCATGTAAAAAAAATTAAACAAGATATTAATAAAATGATAATGTAAAAGTACAAATGTAAGTTGTGTTAAAAATTTCACATGTTCACAATAGAAACTAAATATATTTCATTTAACCTTGAAAAATTCTAGTTTGTGATTGGTTGGAAGGTACATGTACGAATTTGGATTTTAACAATTTCCATTAATGCCTTGTCATTATTACCTACAATTAAATTTATTACTAAATGTACCACTACCAGTACAAAAAAATTAAACTTTTAATATTTTATTACTTTAAAAGTACTTGCTAGTACATAGTTCATTTTAATAACTAATAGTTTATTATTTTAAAATTACTTGCTTTCTTGAATGACGTGAAGGTTGCAAAAATGACTCAAACCTCCTCAAACAATCAGATTGCCAATAATTGATTTTTTTTTTTTAAAGTTAAAAAGTTCATAGTTGAAAACATTGGAAAACACAAAAATTTGTCTTGAACTAAAAAATACTCACATTTCATTGATTAAAAAGTACATACATTAATTTGCTAACCTTGGTGTTAGGGGTACTAGGGAGTGGGGTGTGAGTGACCCCCTCCCCATGGAGGCTATTGTGTGTGGGTAAGTGCATGGAGATGGGTAGCAATTTCGTGGCCACTTTTTTTTTTAAATTGAAAACTCATAACGCGCTCACATTATGGCTTGGTGTGTCGAGCCTGAGGCTCGGCCACCACAAGGCCATAATGCGAGCGTGTAATAACGTGCTCACAATATGTCATGTTAAAAGAAAAAAAAAATTGAATTTCATTTTCATTTGTGACTAGTTTTTTATGTTGCCTGTGGCCAAAAACTTGAGAATTTCGTGCTCACATTCTAGGAGGTGGTTTTGTGCAAAAAATTTCATCCATGGTTGTTGATTCATCGCCAAGATTCCACCACATCAACGAGGAGGTGAAAGAGGTAAGGATAGTTTATTTTTTTCTAATTTTTTAGTGTTAGGTTGTAATTGATATTTATTTTTTGAAATTGTAGGAGATGTTAATCAACCTAGAAACCCTCCTCAAAATCCACAGCAAGAACAAAATTGTCAACAACAAAATCCTTAACAACAAAATCCTCAACCACAACAACAATCTCCTCCACCAACCCTTCAATACCCTCCTGGCACTCAACAAAATTTAATGGGTGAAATTGAGAACAAAAGAAAACAAATTGAGGATTTAATCAAGAGGTTGAAAAATCCAAAGGGTTCAACTGTGGAAAGAATGACCTTGGCAACTTCAATGCAAGATATGTTAAAAAATGTAGATTCAATCAAAAAACAATTATTCGGTTGGTAGGATAGAAGGTAGGTGGCTAGGGATTTTTATCACGATAAATTATTATATAAAGATGTAAAAGATTTAAAAATTACAAAATTAGATTTGTGTGCATTATTCACTAACCCACAGTCAAATGGAAATCTCTCCCTCAATGAGAAGAGGTTTCCTATTCATTGGTGCAACCACCAAGAGATTACAATTTTTTTTTGGGATAGGTGGTACATGGTTTTTGACAACCCACCATGCAACAATTGTGAAGTCCCACAGTATTTTCTTAGGAAACTATACGTTGATTTCATCTTGAACAAAATCCCAAATTATTTTGATATGAGGAACTTCTAGGGGAGAGGTGGGGCGTCGACACAAGATAGACCCGGTGCACAGCTGGATCCTAGGTGGCAAGCGAGATGACCTCTCGCTAGGCTGCCTCATAAGAACATCATCATCCCTTCCATTGTGAAGGAGAGTGCTGACATAGAGACTCTGAAGGCCATCAACTCTTTGATGTAGAGTGTCATCTAGCATGTTAGCCCTCTTGTACAGTGCCATCTATGGGAGTCTTCGACAAGTGGGCTTTGATCTCATGTGTGTCAATCTTGCATGGTGACTTGTTCATATGACCTCACTGACTCTCAAGAAGCTACTACACAGGATCTTTCTGCAACTATGGAGATGGAGAGGGAAGCTGACATTTTGCATGACGTGTATGGCATTGATAGTCAAGTAAAATTTAGCATGTTCATTGAATTTAATTTATTAAATTTTGATTTTGAAATGCAAGATTAACTAATTTAGTTTTATGATTTTAATAAACTTGCAGGGTCACAGTGTTGATACTAGATACACTGGCCCTACACCTACTTATTTTTGTAATACACCTATCAGTGGGGTATGTAACTAGTAAACAATTATAAATTTATTACATGTTAACAACATTGTTTTATGAATGGTATTTTAATATGTGATTTTGGATGTTGAATAGGCTAATATTGGAGGTTTCGATGGAACACTTCCTGGTGCCAATGGATTTAGTCAAACCTTCACGCAGGTAATAGAACAAAGAGTTTAACTAATGAATTATACTTAATAGATTTGTGTAGTTTATATTCATATCATTGGTTATGTTGCATTGCACACCGTTCAAACTCAAAGCATTACTTCACATTCCATAACTAATAACTAAAATTTGGTAGATGACAAAATTTCAACTACAATATAGTTGATTAGAAAGTCAACATAAGTAGTGATGCAATTACCTCACATAGCATAAGTAATAAGTCTAGGAACAACTTCTAATTCCATTTTATTGTCATGGCATTCCATGAGACCACATTTTACTGAGGCATATTTTCAAATAGCTCACTACCTTGTCTATTCTCCAAACTAGGCACCCATTATGGCCTACTCTCATAGATCTAAAACTCACTTGCAACTCTTTCGGAGAAACTATCCCAAATTTGGCTTTTAACGTTGAATTAGGCCACAATTAGGCCTCTTTTTCAAAGATACACCTCTCCAAACACACAAAAAACACTTGAAATCTCCAAACAATCAAAAGATAGCCAAGAAAACCTCAGATTATTCAACTTTTAGGTCTCCTCTCACTCATTTAGACCCCTTTTCATAAAACCCTCACTTTCCTTGCAATCAATTAGGGCTTATTGAAACTCTTATGCCCTGACCTCTCAGAAGCTTATAATCACTTCAATCAAGATTATTTATTCTTGTACATTCTCATTCCATCCTCAAATAGTGCTGCCCCAAATATCTACATACACTTCACAAAATCACTCTTTTTCACTAGTTTTCACCCTCCTTCACCTAGGGTTTCTCACTTATTCATTTCTATGACCACTTACAACCTATTATATCTTCTAAACACCCTCCAATTCACCTTCTCTCATAGTTTTCAGGGGATTTTATCCACTTCTAAACCCTTGTCCTCTTTTCACTCACTCTAGCCTTGTTTAAAAGACACCAAAATTGGTTTTTTACTAGGGAAGCGAGGAGAACTCACACAAAAACTTCACCAAACCAATTCCTTACCTTCTACACCTACTCCTACTTTATACTGATCCATTCCACCAAGAAAGAGTTTCTACAGAAAGGTGGAATGGACTTTTTAGTTCATTTGGGCAATCAAACCCTTAGCCCCTATTTTCTGACCGCCTAGAGAAATCGGGCCACCAAAAGCTTGAAACTCAATATCAAATGCTCAAATTAGTTTTAAATTGATGCCAACACCTAACTCCTTCAATTCACACACATTATAGATGCACTACCACCTGCATGGAACCGTACACTAGCAGATGATGGAGGAAAACACAAAAAATAGTAGTATAATAGTGATATTTTATTAGTTTTCTCCTTCAAAATACTTCAACAACAGCTAACAATGATGAATCACATCATTTAAACACTTACCCAATCATTTAAAATTCCTAAGTAACTAAGATTTCATTTACAACTACCTTGACTCTTCATATTCCTCCACTTGGCACCTTTTTGCATTTTTGCAACATTGATTAACAACTTTTGTTAAGATTCTGCAGCTTTACAATTTATGCCTAAAATGACTACCAAAGACCATTAAAAACTCAAAAAATGGCTATTTAATCCTTACTACATCATGAAAAATACCTATAAAATGTCAAAATCCTAAATTTTCCTCGTGGAGGCATGCTCTTGTAAAGGTGCACCTGCACCACTTTTTCAAACAGCTCACCACCTTTTCTATGCTACCACATTTTCCAAACATGTCTACCAAAGCATTTTATCAAATAGTTCATTTCCTCACTACTATGGCTAAAAGGTCTAAAAAGGTGCTTTCCAAAAAACCATGGATTCTTGGATAAAATATATCAAAGCATAATAGTAAGCTATTAGTAGTGGTTTAAAAAGGTGTTGTCCAACAAACTATGGATTCTTGGATAAAATCTATCAAATAATATTAGTAAGCTATTAGCAAACTATGTCTACCTACTATAGACAAGGCAGTTAGTAGGTTGAAAAAATGCCTTGAAGAAATACAGTCTCATGGTGATGGAATGCCATTCCATCACCATAAGACGATATTTCTTTGAGGCATTTCTTCAAACAGCTCACCACCTTTTCTATGATACCACATTTTCCATACATGTGTACCAAAGCATTTTATCAAACTACTCACTTCCTTGCTGCTATGGCTAAAAGCCTAAAATAGGTGCTTTCCAAAAAACTATGGATGCTTAGAAAAATCTCTATCAAAGCATAATAATAAGAAATAATACCATAGAGAAGGCAATGAACTGTCTAAAAAAATACCTGAAAGAAATTTGGTCTTATGGTGATGGAATTCCATGACGTGCATTTGTTTGTAATGGCATTCCATCACCACAAGACCCCATTTCTTTGAGGCATTTCTTCAAACAGTTCACTGCCTTCTCTATGCCACCATAGTTATCATACATGTCTATGAAATCATTTTATCAAATGGTTCACCAGCTTGCTACTATGGGTAAAAGCCTAAAAACACATGCTTTCAAACAAGATATGGATAGGGAAAATAGTAAGCATGATAGTTAGAAATATATAGTTCAATAAGTACATAAAATTTTGTTTATTATCTCATAAATTATAAGTCATGATGTGGATAGCTATTGTAGAATTTTTGATTGAATAATTTATTGTTTTATTTTCAGTTGTTGCAAGCGGAGACACCTCTAAATGTGATGAGGGCAATGGAGATTGGTGTTTCATCTGCTATAGAATCCTCGATGGCTCTAAAAGGGGAGGTATGAGGCAAATTACTAAATTTCAATTTACATTCATTGTTATAGATGTTAGTTCTAGTGAAAAATCAAACCATTATTGATTCCTAGTTTAATTTCTATTTGGATGGTTTATACAGGGCTTCAGCACACCTTAGCCTGGGCATGTGAATATTTCCCTCAAGGAGAGTGATCATCAGATGGCAATAAGTGATTATTTTGTTAAATATATAATCTTTTATAATATAATTTCTATATATTAATGTCTTTACTTCTTATTGTAATAGATAAAACTTCACGAAGAACTAAACACTAGGAGGAGCACTAGGAGAACTCCTCGACCGTACCATAAATTAGTGATAGACATATCACCATCTGATCGACAAGCAAAGGGTGAGATTTTATTTTGAGGGGATAGAGAGTGATGACTTTTGATTCTAGAGCCCTTTGTTGTATGCCTACATGTCATTTTTGTACATATTTTGTATTGGATATATTTGAAATTGTATGCTTATATGGCATTCTCGTAAGCCTATATGGCTATTTTGTACCATTTCATACTTATATCAACATATATTGATGTATGCCTACATGGATATTTGTTTAATACAAATTTTTTTTATCGATGGTGTCCATATTTGCATTCTAAATTCATGGTTCAATAGATATGAGTTATGTGCATTCAAGTGTATACTTTACAACTTACATGTATACTTTGTGACTTACATGTGTTCCAATGTATACTTTGTGACTTACCTATTTTCATGCACATGTACCTTGTATTTGTGCATATACTTTGTATTAATTTATGTATGCTATGTATTCATGTGTATACTTCAAGGCTTATGTGTTTTTGAGTAATTGTGCTTCTCTTTTTCACATGTACATGCTTGTCTTATTCATGTGTATACTTATTAATTGGTTACCCCTAGCATTATTCATTGTTCTCCTTCATGGTTTGTCTTGAATATTAATTGATTGATGCTAAACAACTTTATGTAAAAGAAAAAAACACGTTTTCAATTGGTATTGCATGAAATGACATTCAAGTTTATGGTGGTTTTGTTGTTTATATGATGTTATGTGATATTCTAATCCTAATTGATGATTCCAGGCTGCATATATATATATATATATTGTTATTACATGTTTTTTGTACTAAGGAACCCAAAAAGATTGAACCCCCTCAAAACAATTTGGGTCGAACTAACAAAACGAACCCTCGAACCTGAACCTGAACCTCATACAACCTCAAAACCTCTTCCAACACTCTTCATTCTACCTACACAAACTTAATTGACCACCAAATTATGCTGCCCCCTGACTTTATCCACTTTTACTCCCTCAAACCTCTCTTTTTCATTGAAAACCCCTCTTTTCCAAACTAGGGCATCATGCTATAACATACTTTTGACCTCCCCTATACTTGCAGACACATCAAAATCCATAACCTCACTCTATTTCCAACCTATTCTAACTTATTCTCAAGCAATTTCTTCTTTTCACCTCTTCTAGCCTTGCTTTTAAGGTCTAAATTATGAATTTTCAATAGGGGCAACGTTAGTAATCTCTTCCAATGCCTTTGCCAATGCTATTTTTTTATACCTACTCCCTATCATACTTACGTTAGGCTCATTCCACTGAGACACAACCTGGACAATAGGTGGAATGGCCTATTTCAACATATTACACTCAAACCCTTGTATGAGCAAGTTTAGACCTGTTTCAAAAATCTACCTCTAAGTTGCTTGGAACTTAATAGAATTCCACAAGAATGGATTCTAATCAAAGCTAAAACCATTCTACAACATATTCAAATCATCTTAGAGAAAAATACTACTATACGGACCCATACATAGGCTAGAAATGAAGAAAATGAATATAAATTAATAAAGAAATAGAGATATTTGATTGATATTCTCCTTCAAACTCTTCAACGACCATTAACTTCAAGTTTTCAATGATCATACACTCTTTATGTGGAAAACTCAAACTTCTCAATCATCATGTGTATGTTTCTCTTTTCAATGGTTTTCCATGCCATCATAAGGGATCAAACCAGTTGAACATAGCTCAGAGCAATTCTGTGTGTTTGGGTGTGAAAGAGGACCATGCCTAGCATAAACGTACCTATCGAGACACGTTGGAGCAATTTCTTTGGTCACACGAATTGAAAAATGAAATTTGCACCACTTTGCAACTTTACATTACTTGAATTTGACACTTTTTCATCAAGTGAAAATTGGACACCATAGGAAAATGACTCTAATATAATTAAAACAAGGGAGGTTATTGTAGAGGGGCCCAACGCAATCATGTAGGCTCAAAAAGAGAGTTCGTAAGCATCACAGTTTCTGGTTGAATGTAGTTCGGAGTGATTCCACGTGTTTGGGTGCGAAAGAGGACCATTTCTAGCATAAACATACCTATTCGGACGCGTTGGAACAATTTGTTTGGTCACATGAGGTGCAAAACAAAAGTTGCACCACTTTGCAATTTTCAACTATTTGCATTTGATAACTTTTTCCCCAAGTGAAAAATCACCACCACGGTAAAATTCTTCTGAGATAGAAAAAACCAAAAGAGGTTATTGTAGAGGGCCCCAACACAATCCCATAGGATCATACGAGAAATTTCTAAGCATCACAGTATCCGAGTAATAGCATGCTAAATTTTATAGCCATTTTGCACTTTGGACCCTTAAGGGATCGATCCAGTTGAACATAGCTCGAAGTGATTCCGCATGTTTGGGTGTGAAATATGACCATTCCTAGCGTAAAAATACCTATTCAGATGCATTGGAATAGTCTGTTTGGTCACATGAGCTACAAAATGAAAGTCGCACCACTTTGCAACTTTCAACTACTTGCATTTGACAACTTTTTCCCAAGTGAAAACTTTCCACCACAAGAAAATGACTCTAATATAGAAAAAACCAAGAGAGGTTATTGTAGAGGGGCCCAACGCAATTCCATGGGATTAGATGAGAATTTTCTAAGTGTCATGGTATTCCAGTAACAACATGTTGAAGTTTACGGTCATTTTGCACTTTAGACCCTTAAGGGATCGATCTGGTTGAACGTAGCTCAGAGTGATTCTACGTGTTTGGGTGCAAAAGAGGACCATTTCTAGCATAAAAATACCTATTTGGATGTGTTGGAACAATCCGTTTGGTCACACGAGTTGCAAAATGAAAGTTGCACCACTTTGCAACTTTCAACTACTTGCATTTGACAACTTTTTCCCCAAGTGAAAAATTGCCACCACGGGAAAATTCCTTTGAGATAGAAAAAACCAAGAGAGGTTATTGTAGAGGGGCCCAACATGATCTCATAGGATCAGATGATAATTTTCCAAGAATCACGGTATCCGAGTAATAGTGTGTTGAAGTTTGCAGCCATTTTTCACTTTGGACCCTTAAAGGATTGATTTGGTTGAACGTAGCTCAGAGCGATTCTGTGTGTTTGGGTAGGAAAGAGGACCATTCCTAGCATAAACATACCTATTCAGATGTGTTGGAATAGTCTGTTTGGTCACATGAGTTGCAAAACGAAAGTTGTACTACTTTGAAACTTTTAACTACTTGCATTTGACAACTTTTTTCCCAAGTGAAAACTCACCACCATAGGAAAATGCCTCTGAGATAGAAAAAAATGAGATTTTATTGTAGAGGGGCCCAACATGATCCCATAGGATTAGACAGGAATATTCTAAGCATCACAGTATCTAAGTAATAGCATGTTGAACTTTGCAGCCATTTTGCACTTTGGACCCTTAAGGGATCGATCCGGTTGAACGTACCTCAGAGTGATTCCACATGTTTGGATGAAACAATCTATTTGGTCACACGGGCTACAGAACGGAAGTTGTACCACTTCGAAACTTTCAACTACTTGCATTTGATAACTTTTTTCCCAAGTGAAAACTCGCCACCACGGGAAAATGCCTCTGAGATAGAAAAAATCGAGAGAGGTTATTGTACAAGTTCCCAACATGATCCCATAGGATTGGACAAGAAGATTCTAAGCATCACAGTATTCGAGTAATAGCATGTTGAAGTTTGCATCCATTTTGCACTTTGGACCCTTAAGGGATCGATCTGGTTGAACGTAGCTTGGAGCAATTTCGCGTGTTTGGGTGTGAAAGAGGACCATGCCTAGTGTAAACATACCTATTCAGATGCATTGGAATAATTTTTTGGGTCACACGAGTTGCAAAACGAAATTTGCACCACTTTGCAACTTTCAACTACTTGCATTTGACAACTTTTTCCCCAAGTGAAAACTTGTCACCACGGGAAAATTCCTCCAAGATAGAAAAAACTAAGAGAGGTTATTGTATAGGGGCCCAACATGATCCCATAAGATTAGAGAAGAATTTTCTAAGAATCACGATATCCAAGTAATGACATGTTGAAGTTTTCAGCCATTTTGCACTTTGGACCCTTAAGGGATCGATCTGGTTGAACGTAGTTCGGAGCGATTCTACGTGTTTGGGTGTGAAAGAGGACCATTCCTATTGTAAAAATACCTATTTGGATGTGTTGGAACAGTCCATTGGGTCACACGAGCTGCAGAATGAAATTTGTACCACTTTGCAACTTTCAACTACTTGCATTTGACAACTTTTTCCCCCAGTGAAAAATCGCCACCACGGGAAAATGCCTCTGAGATAGAAAAAACTGAGAGAGGTTATTGTAAAAGGGCCCAACATGATCCCATATAATTCAAAAATAATTTTCTAAGAATCATGGTATCTAAGTAATAGCATGCTAAATTTTGCAGCCATTTTGCACTTTCGACCCTTAAAAGATCAATCTGATTGAACGTAGCTCAGAGTGATTCCACATGTTTGGGTGTGAAAGAGGACCATTGCTAGTGTAAAAATACCTATTCAGATGCATTAAAACAATATGTTTGGTCACACGAGCTGTAGAACCAAATTTGCACCACTTTGCAAATTTGCACTACTTGCATTTGACACTTTTTCCATCAAGTGAAAACTGGACACCACGAGAAAACCACTTTGAGATAACAAAAACCAAGAGAATTTATTGTAGAGGGGCCCAACATGATCTCATAGGTTCAAACAAATATTTTTTAAGCACGACAATTTCTGAGTAATACCCCTTCAAATATTGCTTCATTTTTGCACTTTGGACCCTTAAGGGATCGAGTTGGTTGAACGTAGCTTGGAGCGATTGTGGTCTCTTTTCAATGGAATAAGGTGGGAAGTAGACTCAACTCCATTTTAGTTTTTGTTTGGTTGGATTTCAAGTGATCTTGTGCATTTTAGAAGCAAATTACTGAGGGTCGATCTGTATACCCTATTTTAAGAGAATTTTTTAGGTACTTTATTTTATTAAGGTGTCTAAAGAGGGTCGGTTTTTATGTCAATAAACCCTTGCCTAACTTGTGAATGAAGAGGGTTTCTAGATTTTTTATGTTAGAGGGCTTATCACTCCCTAAAAGTGGATGAATTGGTGGTTTGGCAGATTGGTTAATGATGCCCATTGGTGGTTTGTGTGTGATAGGAAGAATTAAGGGGGGTTGCTTGTTTTGTGAAAGCTGATCCAAAAGAGTCTTATAACTAGGTGCAAATTTGAATAAAAAGCCAAGATAGAGTTGAGGGAAGGAAGGAGGTTGGAATACTTTTCTATTGTGGAAGTGAGTTGATTGCCCCCCTATATTTCTATCAGAATCACTTCAAGTTTACATGTTTTTGCACTTTTTCACATTGACGAATTTTCATTTTTTTCAATTTTACAGCATTTTGACAAATATGCAACATGAGGTCCAAAATGACCCCAAAACCAACTAACATGAATTATTACATTATAAATTGGTCTAATATGACCTTATTCAATTAACAAAACACAAAACACAAAACACAAGACTAACTTAAGACTTCCCTGAACCAAATTTGCTCAATAACCGTGGTGCCCCTACACCAAATTTCATTATTTCAGTAAATCCCATTACAACTAAATTTCATTACAATGCATTAATTAGTTTGTTCTCACAGGTCTTTTACAATGTCACTCATACATTCGAGATTCTCTTATAATGTCTACATCATAGGTGATCATTATGAGGTTAACTTCCAATGAGTAACTTGAGATTCCCTCGCAAAGCTTCACATGCTCTTTTATAATGGCTTCAAATCAAAATTGAGATTTCTCAAGATCATCAAAATAAGGATGTTGCATTTCTTTTTTGGATGACGTAAAGTAAAAGAAGAAAAAGAAAGAGCATCCAAAATGGAAATGAAATGAAAATAGATGGAAGGAACTTATAGATAGGCATGGCAGTCTCTCAACTTAGTCAATCTTGGTCATACATCTTCACTGGGAGTTCCAAGGTACCTATTGCACACAACACCTCTCATGAATATAATATATTGAAATTCATGATGCTCTTATAATGTCTACATCATAAGTGCTCATGATAAGGTTAACTTAAAATGAATAACTTGAAATTCCCTCTCCACCCTTTGCACACACTTTTTTAATGGCTTAAAATCATAATTGAGATTTGTCAAGATCATCAAAATAAGGATGTTGTATTGCTTTTCTGGTTGAGATTCTCTTGAATAGCCAATAAATCAGCATTAACTGCAAGGGGACACCAATCATTTTTTAGCAGGTTACTTACAAATAGGAAAAGTAAAATAAGATGATAGCATTGGCATCAAAAAAATTAATTTGTATACAAATATAAAATTAATAAGAACCAATGAGCATATACTTACAAATTAATCCAACGAACCATCCGAATCTGCTCTACTCTTTATTGTGTCAAGTATTGCCTCATGATCAGACTCACAGACCTTCCACAAGGTCTTGTTCAAAGGTCTAGCCCCATATTTGGTCAAACAAACATTGGATGCCATGACAAGGTTCGAGTAATGAAGAATCTTATTATGCGTGTGAAAGTCCTGAAACAGCCATTGTTTAACACCCTTATGTGGGTACCTTCTAAGCCATGTTCCAATAACCACAAAGGATCCTGTAGGGTATTCGATGTTTTCTCCATCTATAACTGGGGCCTCCAATTTATTTTTGGCCTCAACACAACGACACAAGTAATAGATTGTTCCCTCTTCATTCTCTTCATCTACAATAACTACATAAACATGCCCTGCATTGATATGTGCAACAAATCTCTTGAAATTAGTCAACATTATGAATACACTACAAAGTAAGATAACAATATGGAATTTCAACAACTAAGCAAGTAGATGTATCACCTAGTTGAACTAGATCTAATACATGGTCAAAGTCAACTGATGATTCCATCTATGTTAGTTCCAATATCGTCAAAGGGTGATACGTGTGAAGTGGGCTAAGATAACTTGTCAACCATTTTTCAACCCACTCCCCTGACTCACAATCATTCCAGTCTTGCATTTTACATGAAGAACAAAAGCATGCCATCTTTTGTGTATCAATACTCCATGAACCTGCATTTAAGCTAAGGAAAGAGTGTAGTTCACTCGATCCTGTTAGTGTACAACAATCCTCATATGGTGCAATGTTAGTATCATCCATAAACCAAAAAAATCTATGAACTAAAGATGTAACTTCATTACTTGGACCCATCCAAGCATTACACCACTCGACGATTGATCTTGCATATGTCAACTTTACACTATCTTTATACTTTAACTCTTCTCGTGCTAATTCTCTTTTCACGTATGCTCTTGCACAATCATGCTCCCCCTTTCCATGCCCAACCTCAAAAAATTTCCACATATGTTGAACACCTGTAATGACATGCATCCTGCATAACTAGTAGAATATGTGCGAGTTCTTGAACTATTTTGCATAGTTATCCAACCATATTATATGTCGACCATATGATATGCCCCTCTGAGCCAAACCACTATAAAACATCTAGAAGCAACCTTGTACAAACTTTGCAGAATGTGTGTGATCATCACCAATGTAAAAGTGGTACTCCCTCAATACCTTCCTTTAGTTCTTTGTACCATCAGATGCATGAATGAATGCTATGTGCACAAATATCAAAACTTGTGTGGAGTTGTAATATTGTGACTGCACCTCACGCTATGGCTATAGAGTGTAGTTCTTTATAAATTTAACCACGGATACTATGTTGCCAATTGGAAAGGTTTCCTTGCATAGCTTGAATTGTGTGTCCAACCATCAGGCTCTATACATATGCATTGCATACTTAGAGAGTATATTGTCACAAAACATGGACATAAACTGATACACTGGAATCTTCTCAATAACTGAATCAAACCTTTTTTCTTGTAACCCATCTTTTGTAGCATATGCCACTATTTTATACTTCCTGAACTCTACTAGTTTTTGTCCCACCTCATCTATTATTCTATATGTTGATATATTGGCATACGCTGGAAGCCACCACAACGCTTGCATGAACCATCCAAGCATGTTGTCCTGTAGAATATCTGGCCATTCTCTATTTTTCATAAATTTTTTGATAAAAACTCTCTTGAAGATTTTGGTGGGGCTTCTATACCACAATTCTACAAAACATCATTAGTATGCAAATCTAAACATATAGAACGATAAACATCATAATGGTTAGAGAATTCAATATGTAGTCTACAACAACAAGTAGTGTGTGAGTGATTTATCTTGACATAAAAAGGTTTAAGCATTTCAAAAAATATTTGACAAATACTAATTTGAGGATAATCATTTTAAAATTTATGAAAAAATTGGGCTTGAGTCATATCTAAAAAATGCTTTGGATGTGGCTCATGGTTTCGACTATCGATTCTCCTTCTTACCACATCCCTTTGATTCAGAGATTTCCTTGTGTTATTCTTCCAATACTCTTCAATTAGTGTTTTCAAGGCTTCAACAACTTCTTTATCTTTTTGTGGCAGCCTCCCCGAGAATGTCCATAATTCATTTGAATCGATGCCCTCAATACTTTGCTTCCTTTGAATGGCTCTTGATAAATTTTTTCTACTAATTCTCATTTGTTCACTCATCTTTTTAATGAGATGAGCTCTATTTGTTTGACAGCTTACCAAATTCAATGTAATGAAACATCAGTGACATTACTATCCTTTAAGAGTGAGGTCATACCCACACTCTCATAAGCATCCATTAGATTCTTCACAATAGTGCTTTCACTTGATGAATTTGATGTTCTCAACCCAAGAGTCTTCATGATGTTTCTATACTTTACACCCTACATCATTTCGACAAATAGTTGACATCTTGAGGTCTCATTTAGCCTTTCAAAGAAGAATTTCCAAATCTTATCAATATATCTTCCTCAAGTGTGTGTTGAAACCTTACCTTCCATGTGCTGCAAAATATCCTCATCAATATTAATCAAATACTTTGGATTTCTATGCAATATTCTAGGTGGTGTTCTCTTAGGTACATACATCTCAACATTAGGAATTTCATCAATATTTAATTAAGGTGGGCTAGATTGTGTACCTTCGATCGAAGGTGGAGTATAAGACATACCTTGAGGTTCATGTGGGGATGATGGCATACCTTCTTCATCAAATCCGAGTGATGATGTAATCTCCACTTGAGATGCTTTGGATGGTGTCCAACAATATTCCCTTGTGGTAGATGGTGTCCTTCCATATTCACTTGTGTTAGATGGTGTCCCTCCATATTAACTTGCAGTTGATGGTGTCTCTCCATGTTCACTTGTGCTTAATGGTGTCCCTTAATATTCACTTGTCGTAGAGGGTGTGTTTCCAACTACGATATCCAAATCTATCTTACGATGATGCTTTCGCATTCATGCCTTTTGTGCTTCCAATTCCTTTTCTCTTTTTAACGGTTGAGGTTCATCTTCAATTGGCTTGTTTTCGTCAATTGTTTCCAATTTCTTCTTTTTACGATATTCTGCCACCCGATCTCTCTCCTTTTGTTTGTGTGTCACCAAAAAGTGAGGGCTTTGTCACTTTTCACTCATTTGGACCTTTTCCTATAGACTTTGGACCATTTTCAACTTATTTTCACCCATTTCCAATCCTTGTATAGAAGTGTTGTAAAGTGTTGTAAAACATTTTCATGCTCTCCTAAGCTTGTCATCACTTAATCAACCCTTAATGACCCCTTAATATGCATACAACATCTATCTTAGAGTGTTTTTAGAAGAAAATCCTAACAAACACAAATAATCACATAATAATTACCGAAAACCACTTTAAAATGCCCAGGTGGACTAGGTCACCACCTTGGGTGACCTAGTCCCATGTGGCATAAAAATTGAATTTAACTTAATTTCTTTCAGGATTTAGGTCTCTAAAACCCTAAGGTTGGTCAGTATGATGTTATTTTGGAAAAATTAGGGCATACCTTGTATAAATAAGCTCCAAAATCCTAATTCCTCACTATACACCACCCATTTTCATCTCCATCTCTCTCTCTCAAATCCTCCTTCTCTCAAGCCAACTAGGGTTTCATCTTCTAATTCAACAAGACACCATTTTTGAAGAATTCAAGGGTTGGTTGTTGCAACAACACAAGATCAATTATCATGACAAGGTAAAATCCATTGTTTCATGCTTCATCTCATGCTTTACTTCATTTCTATCTTCATTTGATTTGATTACTCAAAGGGGTTTGACCAAGGCAAACCCCTAATCTCTAACCCTAACCATTATCTCTTCTTTGCATATGTGATTTGAATGTTTTTGTATGCATTTTTGTGAATAAGAAAGGTTTCCTCAATCTATCAAAATAATTCAAGTCAACCAAGCCCTAGTTCTAGCTTGGAGGCCTCTATCTACCCGTTTTTAGTAGAATCTGAATAAGATATTTGTTGTAATCCATAGTGCAGACCGAGGACTCTAATATCCTCTTTCAAGTTCCTAAAATCCCAAAAGATGACTAGGTCACCCATAATGGAAACCTAGTCCCTCTAAGCTTGTTTTTTGGGGATTTTCACATTTTTGAGTACCCATTTGACAGAAACCTATTCCAGTCAAATTTCCTGACAAGAGGACTAGGTTTCCTAACTTCGTGGGAATGTCCCTATGAAGATTTCAAACATTTTCCAGAGGATTCTGAGGCCTTTCATATGTAAGCTTCCATTTCCAAGTGCACGATTTTCTATCTTTCCCATTTCATTTCTATTTGCAAGCATTTAGGTTATTTTCTTTACATTCTATGTAGTTTAGATGTACATTTACTTCATGTTTTGAAGTTAATTAGATTCATTCTTTTACATAACTTAGCCACACAACACACACACATATCACAAAATCCCTTCTTTGAATTAACACCCAAAAGCCCCAAAAACCATTAAGGTGAAAGAGATCCATTCATCCAAAAGTTAGCTTCTAGGGTGAAAAACCCTAGGAGCTCATTGGGGAATCCTCTTTCCCTTCATGTGCCTATGTTTTTGGTGGTTCATTTTGGTGAACCCAATGTCCTTACATCCTTCCTTTCTAGTTTAGAGTCCATCATTATCCTAGGGTTAAATTTCATTGCATACTATATTAGTGAAAGTGCATCCTAGGGTTTCAACCATTGCATTAGTGAAAAGTGCATTTAGACTGCATTTTTGGCATTGTAAAACATTAAATCTTTCTACAATTCTACATTTTCTCCTTAGACCTGCACTGTACAACATAGAAACCACCTGTCCCAATCCAAAACTCTTGAAAAATCTCAAAAAAATCACCAGGAGGACTAGGTCACCATCCTGGGTGACCTAGTCCCTTCAGGGTTCTGAAACTGTCCTTTACAAAGCTACAAACCCTATTTTTAGGCTTCTATTTTGTACCATTACCCATTTGTATCAATAGGTTGAGTTTTTGTAGCATGTATTTCATTAAAATTAGCTTAAATTAGCTCATTTCATGCATTTCTTAGCTTTAATTTTGCATTTCAGATTGTTACATAGCGTAATCAGAAAATTACCTTGTTTTCCATATGAAAAACTACATTTCAAAATCTTAGTTTAAATAATTGCATTGCATTCTCTTCCCTCTCTCTTCAATACAATGTTTTCTTTCAAAATATGTGGCTTTTATTTGGTTTCAAATGGATTGTATAAATGTAATATTCCTTCTTATGAGTTCAATGTAGATTATAATAATGAATTCATTAGAGAACATGCTAATAACCAAACAATAGACACTATTCTTAACATTGCATTACCCCTCGATGAGGAAATTTATGTTGACATTCATAAAAATCATACTTGTACTTATCCCTATACCTATCCTATTAGTGACGAAGGTATGTTGGTGCAAGAATATACAAGTGTTGAGGGTCTTGATTGTCCCTCTCTTCATCCCCCTTTTCCAAACCTTAAACAACAAACAATTCTTGACACTACCTTACCTAGTCTCTCTAACCATAGCCATGACCCTCAAACTTTCTCATCTCCTAACATCCCTCCTCGACGCAATTGGGTAGTTTGGTGTTAGAAGATACCCCTAGTACAATTCATGAAACTATTGACCCTCCCTTCCCTAATGCTCCTCCCCTTTGGGACAATCTATTTGACAATCATAGTGGATCTTCTCTTGATGCCTCCCTCCCTTGTGATGAAGCATGTGATGAACCTCTTCCACGCCCTCCTACTAGGGTAAGTGGTATGGACCAAGAGAATGAGACCTTTGACAATAAAATAGACTCCCCTCTTACCCATCCCCCTCTTCCCTATCCCATCATTGAGCATTCCCCTACTAGTGATGCAAATATTTTAGAAGAGCCACTCCTTCAATGTCAAGCACATGAAGCTTGTAGTTCTTCTAAACTCTCTCCACCTAGGGAGGATATCATAATGCAAACCAAGGATAAAATTGACTCCCCTTCCAAAGGGTATGTTAATATAATTCAACCTCAACTCATCCTATCTCCACCCTCTAAACCTAAACTCACTCTCTCCCCACCTAAAACTGATGTGTTGCAGTAATCGAGTCAAGATACCATTTCTCATACATATTACACCCACAATAACCCACGTTCCCAAAAATCAACCTCAACTTCTTTACCTTCCTCTCCTCCTATTCTTCTTGTTTCCCCTTGCTTCAATTCCTTCCTTAGGGAGTATGACATTTTTGATCAACTAAGGAATACTCCCGCTAAAATATCTTTATGGGACCTTATCCAAGCCTCCCCTCACTATCACAACCTGATGCAGGATGCTTTACAAAAAAATCATGTCCCTTCAAATGCACAAACAAATGACATTGCAAGTATGATCCAAGGCTTAAACGTTGACATTGTTTTCCACCAAAGTGAGCTCCCTCCTTTGGAAGTGTAAAACAAAGTTGAATCTTTGATGATCATATCTCAATACAAAAGCATAGAGATCAAGCCAACCCTTGTTGATAATGGCTCCACTGTCAATGTGTATAGTGTCAATCTCTTGGATAGGCTCCATATCGATAGAACGACCATCCAACCTTCCTCCATGTCCCTCACTGGATTTGACAGCATCAGACAAAAGCCTCTTGGCATGATCACTTTTCCTCTTACAATTGGAGTGGCCACATTAGACACATTAATCCATGTTATTCCCAATGATGTTTTATCTAACCTCATTTTAGGCATGCCATGGATTCATGCAATGAATGGTGTGCCTTCCACACTTCATCGAAAGATGAACTACATCTACCACAAAAAAGTGTACACACTTGATGTTGATCCTGACCCTTATAGTGTCTTACATTTTGAGCAAAACAAATCCAAACCCTTCACCACTTCTACACCAACCAAACCAGTGGAACCCGTACAACCAAAGTCCTTAGAAGATATTTTGGGCTCCTTAAAATTCACCCCTCCCCTCAAGGGAGAAACCAACACCAACACCAATGACTCTCCAAATGGAAACATAGTCTTGTTAACACAAGACTCGATTGATCCTTTGACAGCACCCACCTCAACTCCCTTAGCCAACAATGCAAACAATGACCCCTCACCCAATCCAAAGAAGCTGAAAAGCTTTACGGAAAAGGTTATGAGATCATGAAGCAACTTGGCTATAGTGGAAATGGGTGCTAATGAACAAGGGATCTACAACCCTATCGAGCCTCACACACAAACATCCAACCATGTTCTTGGATTTTTTCCTTTCATGGAAATCATCAAACCTCCCTACAACAACAACACTCTTCCTCACCACCCTTCTAACCCACCCTTCCAAAGTGATCCTTTAACACCAACAAAGGACTCTTTTCTTATATCCAATGTCATCTCACAACCTCCTCTTGATTCCGATGTTACACACTCCTCTAAGAGAGTGTATAATATCTCACAATCTATAGAGCCTTGCATAGGTATGCCATCCTATACTAAGCAAGCCACTTATTTTTTGCCACCCAAAGGCTCACCTTCTACCCTTAATCAAGAGGGTATCTTGTTGAGACTCATCCAAGATCACTTTATCTCCCTTCCTCCCAAAACTTGAAATAAATATTCCAACAAATATTCCTTTTGTTCTTACCACCAAGTTCATGGTCATCACACTAATGAGTGTAAGGCATTGAGTAGTAAAATACAACATCTTAAGGAGCTTGGAACTCTCCCTCATGAAGGGACACCTCACTCCTCTAATTGATACAAATTCACCATAACTTTCATCCCTTCAATCCCTTTTGGATCACTCTCATCCTACACTAAGTAGGGGTAAGAGGTTTTTTAGCCTTTCTCCCTCATATTTCACTTGTCATTGTCTCTTACGACTTGTCGTTAACCTTTCATGAACATATAAGAGAAAGCTTGGGATTTGGATGACATGTCTTAAGATTGACTCACACGTTACATACACACCTCTTCATGTTTCACAATTCCTTTAAAGTGGGGGAAAACATCACCACTCACCTTTTCACTATGTGGTTTTCTTTTCCTCACAATTCATCCTCTTGAAAACATTACACACAATGATGTTCAAGATTGAGACATCCACATTTTTCCTCTTTTGCATACAAGATGATTACATTTGCACTTTTCCTCTCTATGTAACATTTTGCATACTGTTCCTTAAGATGAGACATTGCATGAACAAAGCAAAATCCCTTTGAAATATTTCAAACATCACTTCCTTTTGTGGCACCTTATCAAAGTTATCATGAGGTATAAATTTGGTATGGTTTGAGTAGGAAGCCCAACAAGCGGCATGACTTTCCCCATAGCCACCTTTCTGAGTACATACCAACCATGTGTATTTTTCTCATCTTTTGGGACAACTCACCCCACGGACAACCAATGTTCTGTGGCCCCAGAGTGAGCACATCTTTTTCACTCTTTCCATTCTCTTCACTTCAAATCTTTTCATTGCATGATAATGTATCCTCCCTTATTGTAATGCATTCACCCTTGAATGTCTTTTGCATTGATGTCGAGTTGACTTAGAATCTCAAATCCATAGGGGCTTGACCACCTCCTTCATCTTTCACGTTCTTCTTCTTTGTCATTCATTACCATCTAAATCATGTAGCTACTTTAGTGTGAGTTGGAAGCAATTCCATACTCTCACTAAAGTGGGGGCTAAATTTGTCGCCAAAAAGTGAGGACTTTGTCACTTTTCACTCATTTGGACCTTTTCCTATGGACTTTGGACCATTTTCAACTTATTTTCATGCATTTCCAAGTCATGTTCACCTAAGCTTGTCATCACTTAATCAACCCTTAATGACCCCTTAATACACATACAACCCCTATCTTAGAGCTCTTTTAGAAGACAATCCCGACAAACACAAATAATCACATAATAATTACCGAAAACCACTTAAAAATGCCTAGGTGGACTAGGTCGCCACCTTGGGTGACCTAGTCCCATGTGGCATAAAAATTGAATTTAACTTAATTTCTTTCGGGATTGAGGTCTCTAAAACCCTAAGGTTGGTCAGTATGATGTTATTTTGGGAAAATTAGGGCATAGCTTGTATAAATAAGCTCCAAAACCCTAATTCTTCATTATGCACCACCCACTTTCCTCTCCATCTCTCTCTCTCAACTCCTTCTCTCAATCCAACTAGGGTTTCATCTTCTAAGTTAACAAGACACCATTTATGAAGCATTCAAGGGCTGGTTGCTGCAACAACACAAGATCAATCATCATGGCAAGGTAAACTCCATTGTTTCATGCTTCATCTCATGCTTTACTTCATTTATATCTTCATTTGGTTTGATTACTCAAAAGGGATTTGACCAAGGAAAACCCCTAATCTCTAACCCTAACCCTTGTCTCTTCTTTGCATGTGTGATTTGCAAGTTTTTGTATGCAGGTTTGTAAAGAAGAAAGGTGTCCTCAATCCATCAAAAGAATTCAAGTCAACCAAGACCTAGTTCTAGCTTGGAGGCCTCTATCTGCCTGTTTTCAGTAGAATCTGAATAAGATATCTGTTGTAATCTAGAGTGCAGATCGAGGACTCTAATATCCTCTTTCAGGTTCCTGAAAACCCAGAAGAGGACTAGGTTGCCCATAATGGCGACCTAGTCCCTTTGAGTATATGTTTTAGGGATTTTCACATTTCTGAGTACCCATTTGACAAAAACCTGTTCCGGTCAAATTTCTCGACAAGAGAACTAGGTCACCCAGCTTGGCAGGAATGTCCCTATGAAGATTTTAGACATTTTCCAAAGGATTCTATGGCCTTTCATCTTTTAGCTTCCATTTCCAGGTGCACAAGTTTCTATCTTTCCCGTTTCCTTTCTTTTTGCAAGCATTTAGGTTATTTTCTTTACATTGTATGTAGTTTAGATGTACATTTTCTTCATGTTTCGTATTTAATTAGATTCATTCTTTTACAGCACTTGGGCACACAACACACACATATCACAAAACCCCTTCTTTGAATGAACACCCGAAAACCCCAAAAACCATTAAGGTGAAAGAGAGCCATTCATCCAAAAGTAAGCTTCTAGGGTGAAAAACCCTAGGAGCTCATTGGGGAATCCTCTTTTCCTTCATGTGTCTATGTTTTTGGTGGTTCAGTTTGAAGGTTTCATACTCTTTGTCTGTTAGTTTCTTCCTTGTTCATTTCTTCGGCATGGCGGATAATTTTACCTATACCATGGTAATGAGACGAATATTAGTTCCTAAAAAATGTATCCATTCAAATAAATCAAAATATGTCATTGAAGGCTTCATAAATAATACTTACAATCATCATGTACAAGAGTATTTCTAGCATAGACAAAGGTCACATGATTTTTTTCAATGGAATGCCTTAAAGAGATGTGGTAATGTGGCATGCCATGATTGCAAGATAGGCTCAAAATGGAAGCATGGAAAAGCCATGTGGTATCCACATCCATAATAAAGGATTGAGAAATGATGTTTTATTTTACTTCCTTAAAACTCATGGCATATATATGTGTATACAAAATGTGGAATCATACATGGTGTAGGAGCATCATTGAATGTTTAAATTGGCCCATTCCACTCATTGTGATTACTGTAATTGGTGGAATGGGTCTGTATTATCAATAAATAGGTAAGGTAATGTTGTCTATGTGTAGGGGAGGTCTAAAAGGGTGTTGGGCATGAAGCCCTGGAGTGAAATTTTGAGTTTTCCATGAGATTTTGAGTGGTTTTGATATGCTAAAGTGTATTTTTTGTTGGGGAAGCATGGTTTCTTGAATTGAGTTTTTGTAGGAAATTTTTTACTTATTTGAAGTATTCATAAGATTGTGTTAGGGTTGGATGAGTGTTTTTCAAGAAACCCCTAGTTTCTTGGGTAAAAAGGAGGGTTTTGTGATTTGACACTTTGGTGAGTGATTTTTGGAAGAAAAAAAATGGTGGAATCATTGGTTTGATAACATATAGACTGTTGCCAAATGTAGTTTGGTGTTTTGTAAAAGGATTTAAGATAAGGTCCTTTGTAAAAGAGGCCTAATTTGAGGCCTAGTTGTTGTAGAAATCCGGTTTTGATGAATTTGTAACAAAGAAGCCTATTGTGGCTTGTTGATAATTATTGTGTGCCATGTTGGGAATTTGAGAAGGGTCGGGTCTTGGTCTAAGAAGACCTTCTCTAAAAGATATACTTGGTTGATTGAGTTAGCTATTCTACAAGGATGACTGTTGAATTGGTGAAAGCAAAAAATTTTATGAATTATTAATTGTAAATTGTTGTTGTTGGTTGATTTTGTGTTGAGTTGTGTTACAATGAAAAGGTTGATTGTTTATATTTGGAAATTGTTTAAAATATGTTGCCAAATATGTCTCAATGTTTGGTAGAAGTTAGAAAGGCCAACTTGTGGAATTTGTTGTTTTGAGTAAAGTTGACTCCTTGTGTAAAATGATGCTATAACTACAATAATTGGAGAGCCTAGTGGATCAGTGGTTTTTGAATGTGTATTTGGTTTATTTCAATCAATAACATGCATATTACAGTGTCTTCGATGTCTTGTTAATAGTTTGTTGGTTGCAAGAATCCATGATTTGTTGTTATTTTGTCATGTAAGTTGCATTGAAGAGTGAATTAGTGAATCATGAAGGAATTGAATGGTTATGGGTTTCTAATCAAGTTTCAGCTATGTTACAATCAATTTTACGATGGTTAATCTATTTTTTAGTATGACAAAGAGTTGGAGCCAAGTTCTAATGTTTTGTGGAAATATGAAATCAAGTGAAATTGAAGGATTTTGATCAAAAGATGACTGAGTTTGTTGGTTGATCTTCTCCAATTTAAGTTAGGGTCAGAAGTACCCTTGATAATTTGTGTATCCCGGTAGATGCTTTGCATCAGGTTTTAAAATGTAATTGGCAAGTGTATATAATTGTGTAATTTAAAATGTGCATTGACAACCTAAGGTTATAATGACAAACAAATAATTATCAACATGGAATATGCAAAATAAAAAAAATGAAAGCAATACATAATAGACTGAAAGAAAATTTATAAAGACTTCACATACCTAAAAAACCAGAGTTTCAAATGGAGGAGTTCAACCCAATTATGTAGCCTTTGATTCTTCTTTCTTCAAACTGCTCAAAAATTTGACTTCTTCAAAATCTTGTTCCCCTCCAAACTTCAATTCTATATCACTTTTGAATGGAATTCAAAATTGAATTGATATTATATGCCTTTCAATGTGAAAACTCTACTATTTCATGTAAATGTGGTGGAAAGATCAGGAAAAAGGTGGCAAAATGTGAAAAACATGCATGCACATTTCACAGCATCATCACAAAGCATCTTTTTGTCATCGCACGCACAAAACTAGGAGAATATGCAAAATGTGGGCCTTGAGATCATGGGTATATTGAGTTATTTTACTGTTTTTAGTGCAAAAAATAACATGCTCACATTATAACATGAGCACATTATTTCTTTCTAAAATGGACATATCTCTACTTCTTCAAAATGCACTCTGAACAAAGAGAGAGAGACCTAAGAGAGGGAGAGGGGGTAGGAGGGAGAGATTTAAGAGAGAGGGAGGGAGTGGGAGAGAGATAGAGGGTAGAGGGTTAAGGATAGAGGATTAAGGGTTTACAATTTAAGGGTAGAGGGTTTAGGTTTGAGAGAGAGATAGAGTGGGAGAAAGAGAGATTGGGATAGAGGGAGAGAGAGAAAGAGAGAGTTGGAGAGATGGAGATGGAGAGGGAGGGAGAGAGGGGGAGAGTGGGAGAGAGAGGAGTGGGATAGAGAGAGACAGAGAGTGGGAGAAATGTAGATAGAGAGGGAGGGATAGAAGGGGGGAGAGGGAGAAAGAGAGAGTGGGATAGAGAGAGAGAAAGTAGGATATATGGAGATAGAGAGGGAGGGAGGGGGAGAGTGGGAGAAAGAGAAAGTGGGATAGAGGGAGAGAGGGAGTGGGAGAGATGGAGATAGAGAGGGAGGGAGAGAGGGGGAGAGTGGGAGAGAGAGAGAGTGGGAGAGAGGGAGAGAGAGAGAGAGTAGGACAGATGGAGATAGAGAGGGAGGTAGAGAGGGGTAGAGTGGGAGAAAGTGAGAGTGGAAGAGAGAGGGAGGGTGGGAGGGTGGGAGGGAGAGGAAGAGTGGGAGGCAGAGGGAGAGTGGGAGAGAGAAAGAGAGGGGGAGAAAGAATGAGAGAGGGAGAGAAAGAGAGAGAAGGGGTAGGAGGGGTAAGAGGGAGAGATTTGAGAGAGAGAGGGAGTGGGAGAGAGATAGAGGGTAGAGGGTTAATAGTTAAGGTATTAAGGTTTAAGGTTTAATCCCTCGGCCCCTATACCCTCTTAATCCCTCAACCCTTAATCCTCAACCCTTACACCCTAATCCCTCAACCCTCAACCCTCAACCCTTAAACCCTAATCCCTCAACCCCTATATTCTCTTAATCCCTCAGCCCTCAAAACTCAACCCTTAAACCCTAATCCATCAACCCCTATACCCTCTTAATCCCTCAACTCTTAAACCCTAATCACTCAACCCTTATACCCTCTTAATCCCTCTACCCTAAATCCTCAACCACTAAACTCTAATCCATCAACCCTTATACCCTCTTAATCCCTCAACCCTCAACCCTTAAACCCTAAACCCTCAACCCCTATACCCTCTTAATCCCTCAACCCTCAACCCTAAAACCCTAATCCCTTAACCCTTATACCCTCTTAATCCCTCAACCCTCAAACCTCAACCCTTAAACCCTAATCCTTCAACCCCTATACCCTTTTAATCCCTTAACACTCAACCCCTATACCCTCTTAATCCCTCAACCCCTATACCCTCTTAATCCCTCAACCCTCAACCCTTAAACCCTAATCCCTCAACCCCTATACACTCTTAATCCCTCAACTCTCAACACTTAAACCCTTATCCCTCATCCCTAAACACTTAAACCCTTATCCCTCAACCCCTATACCCTCTTAATCCTTCAACCCTCAACCCACAAACCTTAAACCCTAATCCCTCAACCCTCAACCCTCAACCCTCAACCCTCAACCCTCAACCCTTAAACCCTTAAACCCTAATCCCTCAACCCCTATACCCTCTT